>VMDO01007841.1:6783-23402 GCA_007922755.1 Pedetes capensis
CTGGATGGGAGACCGCCTGGGAACACCAGATGCTGCAGGCTTGGGAGAAGGACCTGGCAACCCCCTCCCAAAAATCAATCTGCCATTGAAAACCCTATGAACAGCAGAGAAGCACTGACAATAGTGTTTCCCCTGTTGTACAGAGGGTCGCTATGAGTCGGATACCGACTCGACGGCACCTAACAACAACAACAACATATATATGCATACATACATACTGGGAAGGTTGAATCCATAGCCTCACACATACTTTGCAAGTGTTCTACCACTGAGCTGCACCCCTTGCCCCTCTTTTTTTTCTATTTTTATTTTGAGACAAGGTCTCACTAAGTTATGAATGCTGCCTCTGGACTTGAACTTGTAACTCTCCTGCCTCAGCCTCCTGAGTCACTGGGCTTACAGATGTGGACAACTGTGCCTGGCTTATATACCTTTTCTCATTTATTCCTATAGCAACTTGGTGAGGTAGACATTTTTCTTTAGTTTGTAGATGAGCAAACAGGGACAGACACTGTCAGTAATTTGTCCAAAGTCCCATGGTAAAAGTTATGTCTGTTTCACTTCAAACCCCTGTGAACAGAGGTGGCAAAAAATGGGGAATGGATTTTGGGAATAAGTAGGAATAAGTGAAAAATGATACTTGGGAATCTTTGGAATTGGGGGTACCTTTGAGTCATCCAAGTAGAGATGTCCGACAGGCAAATGGGTAAGTATGATGCTTGGAAGAAAGATCTAGTTCTATGAATAAATTTGTGAGTTGCCAGCATGGAAGTGTTATTTGGATCCACAGAGTAGGTGAGACCACATCAGGAAACTATGTAGAAGCATTAGAACTGTCAGGAACATCTGGGTGTTATGGCTCATGCCTGCAATCCCAGGAACTCAGGAGGCGGAGGCAAGAGGATTGCAGATTTGAGGACAGAGGCAGCCTGCATAACTTAGTGAGACCCCCATCTCAAAAAGTAAAAAAATGGGCTGAGAGGTGAGGCTCAGTGTTAAAGTGCCTGTAAAAGCATGCCTGGGGTCCTAGGTTCAATTCTACAGTACTGCAAAAAAAGAAAAAAAATTTTTAAAAAGGAATAATAAAAAGAACTGTCAGGAACATCAATCTTAAGGAATGACCGAGAAAGAACTCCCAAGAAAATGTAGCCAGAAGTAGAAGAAGAAAATCAGAGTAGTTCCATTGTGCAAGTCAAAGGAAGAGACTATCAGTGAGACAGTGTCCAATGGCGTCATGTTCTACTTGCGGAGTGAAGGAAGATGAGAGCCAAGATGTATCTCCCTACTCATGGTAGTAACAAGCAGTCCATTAGCTACTTAAGAGGACAGTCTTGGAGGACTAAGCGGAACAGAATCCCATTTAGCTGGTTGAAGAGTGAGTAGAAGGCAAGGAAGTTGAAGTGATGAATATAGACAATTTAATCAAAATATTTGTTTCTCTGGAGCTGAGAATCCAGAGTCCAGATTATAAATGAGGCCCTTGTACTAAATTGGGATTATACTGATAATCCTGAGGGTCTCCTTTACCTCCTTATGAGAAAACATGCCCCCTCCCTTTCACCTATTCCTTTTTTGTTTGTTTGTTATTGTTATTTTGGCTTTTGGTCTGTTGGTTGGTTGGTTAAATTTACCTGCTTTTAAGCTTTTGCCTTACCCTTTCCTACCACTTTCCCTTAGAATATTCTCTGGATGAATCCAGTTCTAGAAAAACCCTACTCATTCTTTTCTGTTTGCTGATCGCTGGCATAATCAAGGGAATTTGGAGAAGATCTATTTCTAATGCAGATACACTTCCTTTGCAGCCAAACGCTCATCACCTATCTTTCTTTCCTTCTAGGCATTTACTTGTTGGGCTCCAGCCATGGAGAAATTCCACGGGCATGTGTCTGGACGCCCTGAAATCCTCTCCTTAGAGAACCACTGCCTGGCCAGAATTACTGGCCTGAAGACCATGGAAAAACCACATGGGCAAGGAGAGAACAGCCACCCAGGTGTTCTCTCCTTGGAGAATCGGTGCCTGGCCACCCTCCCCAACATAAAGAGCCCTGGATTTTCCAGCAGCTTTCTTCAGGGTCTTCAGGTACCTCACATGTTGCGGGCTGATTTGTGCAGCCTGAACACCAGCAATTGCCTGTGTTCTCAGCCTCCAAGCACGAGGGCTCAGCATCCCTTGGAGGGAGCAGACCTTCTGACCTGCCCCATGGCCCTGAAATCCATCTCTGCTACAAAAAAAGCTCAGGAAGCAACTTTGGTAATAGCTCCAGTCACTCATTTTGACTCCAGTCCTGTCTGTTATATGCTCTTGTCACTAGCTTCCAAAGCTTCACGTTCCTGCTGTGCTCCTTGGTGTCTGGGGACCTTCTCTCCTTCCAGCTTCTGAAGTGCTTTTTACCCCAGGGCTGTCTTTATCAGCATCAGTCCTTTTTTTCCTTTTTTTCAATCCTTAACTGTGTTGGGGATTGAACCCAGGGCCTGGCACACGAGCTGCACCCCCCAGCTCCTCTGCTCCATATTCTGAATGACTACCTGTGACCAGTAAGGCTGGACTACCCTCCACCACCGTCTAAAACCATCCCCTTTGGAAACATCCCCTCGGGGACAAGATGGTCCCTGGGTGGAGACCACCTGCCTTTCATGTGGAATGATGAGGGGACAGGCTGTTGCTGTTAGGTGCCATCAAGTTGGATCCAACTCCTAGCAACCTTCATGGGGTTTTCAATGGCTGATTGTTTTGGGATTGCTTCAGGAGTGGATTGCCACATCCTTCTCCTGTTTTTGTGGTGCTGAGGATAGAACCTGTCCACACTCAGAGAGTGTGGGGCAGCGCTCTACCAACTGAGCTAAACCCCAACCCTGGCTATTCCCAGTAGTATTGCTGTAATAGCAAAATATCAGCCTCATTGCTCCTAATGCCTATCTAGGTCAGAGATTCTGGACAATAGATCAGAACCAGTCCCTGTCCTTAGAAAGCCTCTGCTCTGGAGGAAAACAAGCATGGTGTTCTATAGTAGAGTCAGTCTAGTGCTTCTGTGCTCAGGAGGTGTATCTGCTACACCAGGGCTTGCTTCCCTGTGGGCACATGTGCAAACACACACCTATTGACACACCCACCGTTAGTACAAAGGTCGGAACTGGTAGACACCACATATTGCTTCTGTGTAGAGTTGGGGTTTGGGATGAGGAAAAGCTAACCTGAGCCCCATATTGTCGCTGCTAGTAGCAAAGTATATAACCTTGAGCAAGACTGATAACTTTAGAGCCTTCATTTCCTCCTCTTTAAAATGAGGTCACTATAAAGGTACTTTATAGGGCTGTTGTCAGGATTATAACTCCTGCCATTTGACACTGGTTTAGGGCTTTGCAAGTTGCAAAGAGTTCTACATATGTTATTCCATTTAATTTCCCAGAAGTCCTGACAGGTGGATGTAGTGAATGAATAAGCTGAGGTTCAGAGAGGTTAAGTAGCTCAGGGTTGCTACAGGATTGACATAGGACTTACCTTTTTTTATTGTGACTCATTAGAAATATCTTAATACCATTTAGGAGGTGTGTGAGCGGCCTCAAGCCCCCAGGCTGTGACATCAATAAGGAGATGGAAGCAGGAAGGAAGATTGTGAACATCTGGGCAAAGGCTCAGAAGGCTGAGTAGGGAAAGGTGGGGTGTGCAACAGTGAGAAAGCATTGTTCAGAGATGGGTCAGACCTATGCTGATCACTGCTGGGTGTGAGGGGAGAGGAGTTTATGGGTGCTGGATAAGATGTGGACTCTTCCTGTCTCTTGGAGCTGCCTTCAGATCCACCTGTTTGAGGCGCCACAGATACATGCTGTTATTTATAACTGGCACTGTCTCCAGGGTCATTGGTGCTACTCAGAAGAAAAAGAAAAGCTGGAAGAGAAGGAAGGGGCAGGGGTCCAAATGCCTTTTTATAGCCTGAGCTTGGGAGAGGAGGAAGAGGAGGAGGCACTGGCCTTAAAGCTCACCTCTGGGGACGCTGAAGCTTATCCTGAGCCCACTGAGCAGGTCCTTCAGGACAAGAAGGTGAGACCTCCAGAGCTGGGAGAGGTTGATTGTGGAGGAGCACAGGGTGTGCGTGGAGGCTGGAACCCAAACCCCTCCCCAGATGGAAGGGGAAAGAGGAGACATGACCTTGCTCGTATTTCTCACTTCCTAATCCCCTTTTCTCACCTCCCAGTTGGACACACAACTTCCTGAACCTGGGTTCCATTCCCTTTGCCCTTGGTTTTGTAAGTTGGTCTGTGTGGATGCTTAAGCTTGTCCTCATTTCTTTTCACCCCTCCGTTCTTCCCTCTGATTCCTAGATGGCGCTAATGAGCTTGCTGTGCTCTACTCTGGCCTCAACTGTAAACATGAAGGATGCCACTGACCCCATGCATGCTGCCATTCTTGAAGTGTGTAGTGAACTGGCCCCCCTGGAGCCTGAGTTCATCCTCAAGGTATTGTGACAGGAAGGAGGGGGTGTGAGTGGGAAGCTGGGAGATTGGGAATGTGTTAGGTGTGTGAAGGGGTTGCTGACTGGCCTCCTGTTGGGGTGGAAAGAGCCTCACTTAGGAATAGAGTAGGATCTGTGGGTGAGTCTAAGCCTCAGTCCTGGGGTTCCATAAAGAGTGGAGGAAGATGAGATGAGGAAAGAGCACACTAGTGTGGGTTTGGAGGCTGGGATTTAGCTTAGTTGGTAGAGTGCTGCGCTGCAGTCTCTGAGGTCCTGAATTCAATTCCCAGCACCGCAAAAATGGAGAAGGACCTGGCAATCCACTCCCAAGGCAATCCCGAAACAGCCATTGAAAACCCTATGAGGGTCGCTATGAGGCTATGAGTCAGATACCGACTCGACGGCACCTAACAACAACAACAACAAGGGTGGGTTTAGTTAGTAAGTGAACAAGCTAAAAGCACAATGCTGGACTGAGAGAGTCACTAACAGCTGACAAAACCTAGATCTGGCTGTTAAGGAGCTTATGGTACTGTTAGGGAAACAAAACGCTGTCCCAAATATATAAATGCAAGTGGAGCCGTGGATAGTGAATGTTTCAGAAGCAGAAATGAGGGGGGAAATGTTTTCTGTAAGAGTTGGGAAGATGGCAGATTTAGTCAGTGATCTGAACCCTTGCTAAGTTATTGACATTGATATAAGTGGTCTTCCAAAGAAGGAAAAAGGGCCTGGTAGAGCTGGAAGACAGTAGACTCAGAAGAAGATATGCTAGAAAGGTGGATAAGGACTAAATTAGGAGGACTGGCTTTATATTTTGTAGGCAGTACGGAGGCTGGGGAAAGGTTTTATGCAGACAGATTCGATAGCATGAAGGGCATGGAGCTATGGGAGAAGTGGCTGAGATGCCACCCTTCCCACTGTATTAGTCAGCTGTTGTTGCTATAGCAGAACAATCAACACAAATCAACTTTTAGAGGAAAAAGCTTATTGGAAGCTCATAGATAGAAAATCAGTCTATAATGGCTGCAGGGCAGGGGTGGCCATGGTGGTGGTGGTGGTGGTGGTGGTGGTGGAGGTAGCAAGGTCTGTGGTTGATGACATCATGGCACAGTGGATCAGGAACAGAGAGAGACTAGGGTAGCAGTTTTGGGTAAAATCTTCAAAGGCCTGCCCCCTAGGAGTTTCATAACCTCCCAGGACAGTGCCACCCACTGGGGACCAAACAACATGACCTTGGCAGAGGCGTTTTAGATCCAACCGTAACACCCACCCTTTGCTCTAGGCATCTTTGTACGCCAGGCAGCAGTTGAACTTACGGGATGTGGCCAATAAAGTCTTGGCCATTGCTGCCTTCTTGCCAGTGTGCCGTCCCCATCTGCGACGATATTTCTGCGCCATTGTCCACCTGCCTTCGGATTGGATCCAGGTAGCAGAGTTCTACCAGGTATGGCACCCAGTTCTTTGAGCTTTGGCCTTGCCTGGGTTCCCTCTCTTGTGCTCACTGTAGCCCTGGAGGAGATTTCCAGATAGTTCTGCCTCCCCTCAGCTTTCCTCAGACTTGGTGCCCAGAGAGGACAGCTTCTGTCTGCATGAGGCTGTGTTGTTTACTGGGAGAATAGTGGGGAGAAGGGTTGGACCAAAGCATGAGGATAACTTGATCTTCTTCTGGACCCCATGTTTGTAATGATGAAAATGAAAATCAGAGAAGGCTCCTGACTTGCCTAGTACTAGAAATTGCTTTTTTTTTTTTTTTTTTTCTGGTTTTCTGGGACAAAGTCTTGCTATGTAGAACAGTCTGCCCAGGATCTTGCTGTGTAGCCCAGGCTGGCCTCCAGCTTGAGATTCTCCTGAGTGCTGGGATTATAGGCATCAGCAGCACCTTTCTTGAAGTTGAAATTTTAGAGGTAGGGCAAGGAACTTGCTGCCTGTTCTGTGGTCTCATGTAAGCCCATGGTTCTCTTTTGTCTTGGGGGCTTTGGTTGGGTCTGCCTTCAAATGGTCCTCTCCATCCCTGATAGAGACTGGCTGAAGGAGATGACAACAAGCTGGTGCCCCTGCCTGCCTGCCTCCGTGCTGCTATGACTGACAAATTTGCCCAGTTCGATGAGTACCAGCTGGCTAAGTACAATCCACGGAAGCACCGTGCCAAGAGCCGCCCCTGCCCGCCAGCCCGTCCTCCAGTCAGTCTGTGCCTCAGCCTTCATCAGTCATACCCTGGGCCCCTTTTCTCTGGGCAGGGAGGGTCAGAGGAACACGGTGAGGCTTTATTAAGCATCTGATGTGTTCCTGCCACAGGAACTACAGGAGTCAGGTCCCCCGAAGCTGGGTAGAGGTTATGGGCCGAGTGGGCAGGGCGGGCTGCCTTCCTGGCTGGCTTCCTGTTTGGTGAAGATAGACCTTCTGGGCCTTTGGAATGGGTTTCTCTATGGGCAGCTAACATTTCTGTGTTTGAAATTGCGTCTGTAGAAGACAGAGTGTCCATTTTCTGAGAGATGTTTTCCAAAGAGCCTTTGGCCTCTTAAAAATGAACAGATTAAGGTGAGTCTCTTGTTCTGGGACTATATGTACATGTGCAATGTTTTCTGGACTCATTTAGAAACAAAATTCAATTAAGTTAAAAATACTAATAGTGGAAAAAAATACTAATATGGTTGGTAGGCACGTGCCAATTTCTTGCCTGGGCATTCTCAGCCATGGTTACAGGATTCTGCTTTGAGAATATTGGGAAAGAAAGGCTCATTTCTTTCCATTTTGCTGTCCTTGGTATTGTGCTTTACTGACAGGTGGCAATTTCAGTTAGACGAATAAGATATAAACTTTATGAAATACCTGCTTTCCATAGGAAGTTTTGAAAACAAACCAAGCTGGCTATGGTATTACATACCTGTAATCCTAGCCCTCAGGGAGGCTGAGGCAGGGAGATCCTGTCTCATTTAAATAAATAAATAAATAAATAAAGATCCAGCCCTCTTTTTTTCATTTCTTTTTCTTTTCTGCAGTATTGGGGGGTTGAACCCAGGACCTAGCACATGCTAGACTAGTGTTCTACTACTGAGCTGCACTCCTGACCTTTAAAATTCTTTTAAAAATTTATTTTATTTTATTGTTTTTTCTGGGGTTTTGATTGTTGTTGTTTTGAGACAGGGTCTTACTATATAGCCCAGGCTGGCCTGGAATTCACTACATAGGCCAAACTGGGCTTGAACTTGTGTTGATCCTCTTGCCTCAGGCTCCTGAGTGCTGGGGTTACAGGTTTATGCCACCACATCTGGCTTCATCTTCCTTTTTTTTTTTTTTTTTTTTTTTTTTTTTTTTTTTTTTTTTTTTTTTTTTTTTTTTTTTTTTTTTTTTAATATTTTGAGATTTTGAGACAGGGTCTTGCTAAGTTCTGTATCAAACTTGCAATCCTGCTACCTCAGCCTCCTTAGTTACTGGGACTACAAACATGTGCCATAGAATCTGGCTAATCCTTTTTACTTTTGTGCAAATAAGGCTTTGTACTTAGCATTAGGAACATAGACTCTGGATTCAGATCACCTGGCTTTGACTCTCACCTCTACCCTTTGCCAGCTATGAGACTTTGGTCAAGTGAGTTAACTGCTCTTGCCTCAGTTTCCTCATATATAAAAGGGGGATAATAGCAGAACCCTATATTGTTGGGTTGTGAAGATTAACTCAGGTACTTTATTTAAAGTATTTCTAACAATACTTGGCACTAAATGTTAGCTATCATCACTACCATCATTATTAAAACATTGCTAGGAAAATAGCTAAAGTAAAAGAAAGACATGATGAAGTTAAAGAACTAAACAGATTTCAAAGCACTATTCAAGAAGACAAAAGCAAGTATTATAATGACATATGCAAAGAGCTGGAGATAGCAAACTGAAAGGGAAGAACACGCTCTGTTTTTTTCAAGCTTAAGGTATTAGAGAAAAAATTCAAACTTCGAGTGGCAATAATGAAAGATTCTATGTAGAAAATACTAAACAAGGCAGGAAAATAAAAAAGATGGAAAGAACACACAGAGTCATTATACCAAAAAGAATTGGTGTATAACCAAGTACTTCAAGAGGTTGCATATGATTAGGAACCAGTGGTACTGAAGGATGACATGGAAGCTGCCTTGAATGAATCGATGAAACACAAGGCTACAGGTATTTATGGAATACCAGTGGAGATGTTCAACAAACAGATGCAGTACTGGAGGTGCTCACTTGTGTATGCCAAGAGAGTTGGCTACCTGGCCAACTGATGGGAAGAGATCTTTTTTTTTTTTTTTTTTTTTTTTTGCAGTACTAGGGGTTGAATCCAGGGCCTCGTGCCTGCATGCTAAGCAAGTGCTGGACCACTGAGCTGTGCCCCCAGCCCATTTTTTTACTTTTTTTTTTTTTTGAGACAGGATCTCGCTAAGTTACGCAGACTGCCTCTGGTCTCAAACTTGCGATCCTCCTGCCTCCACCTCCTGAGCCGCTGGGATTACAGGTGTGCAGCACTGCACCCGGCGCTTGGAAGAGATCTTTATTTGTGCCTATTCCCAAGAAAATGGACCCAATCAAATGTGGAAATTATCAAACAATATCATTAGTGTCACATGCAAGTAAAATTTTGCTAAAGATCATTCACAAAAGACTGCAACACTGTATACAGGGAGCTGCTAGAAAATCAAGCCAAATTCAGAAGAGGGTGTGCAACCAGGGACATCATTGCTGATATCAGATGGATATTAGCCAAAAGCAGAGAATAGCACAAAGATGTCTTTCTATGTTTTATTGAGACATTTGAGTGTGTGGATCAAAACAAATTATGGATAATACTGTGAAGAATGGGAATACCAGAGTACTTAACTGTACCTATGAGGAATCTGTACATGGACCAACAGGCAGTCGTTCAAACACAACAAGGAAACACTACCTGGTTTAAAGTCAAGAAAAGTGTGTGCAGGGCTGTACCTTTTCACCATACCTCTTCAATATCTATGGTGAGCAAATAATCTGAGAAGCTAGACTTCATGAAGAAGAATGTGGCATCAGGATTGAAGGAAGACTCGTTAAGAACCTGCATTATGCAAATAATACAACTAACCCTGTTGAGAGTGAAGAGGATTTGAGACATTTACTGATGAAGATAAAAGAACACAGCCTTCAGTCTGGATTGCACCTCAACATCAGCAAACCAAAAATCCCTACAACTGGGTCAGTGCACAACTTCATGATAAGTGGAGAAAAGATTGAGGTTTTCTAGGATTTTGCTTTACTTGTTTCTATAATCAACACCCATGGAAGCAGCAGTCAAGAAATCAAAAGACACATTGTATTGGGAAAAACTATTGAAGAAGACCTCTTTGATGTATTAAAAAGTAAAGATGTCACGTTGAAGATGAAGGTACACCTGACTCATGCCATGATATTTTCAGTCATATCATATGGTTGTGAAAGCTGGATGTTGAATAAGGGAGACAGGAAAAGAATTGATGCTTTTGAAGTATGATGCCGGAGGTGAATATTGAATATACCATGGACTACCAAAAGAACTAACAGATGTGTCCTAGAAGTGCAGCTGAAGTGCTCCTTGGAAGCAAAGATAGCTAGACTGTGTCTTACATATTTTGGACATGTTGTCAGGAGGGACCAATCCCCAGAGAAGAACATCATGTTTGGGAGAGTGGCAGGTCAATGGAAAAAAAGAAGACCCTCAGCTGGATGGATTGATACAGTGTCTGCAACAATGGGCTTAAACATAAAAAAGATCATGTGACTGGCACACAATCAGGAAGTGTTTTGTTCTGTTGCACATAGGGTCACTATGAGTTGGACCAAACTCAGTGGCACCTAACAACAACAGTATGTTGGTGTTATAGGAAAAAACATTCTCAGTTGGTTAACTGACCTTTTTTTTTCCTTCTTTTTACCGTAGTAGGGGACTGAACCCAGGGCTTCACACTATTTTACAAGTGCTGTACCATGTAGGTGCACCCCATCCCCCTTTAAAATTTTTTTATTTTTTATCTTGAGACAGGGTCTCACTAAGTTGTGCAGGCTACCCCTAGTTTCACGATTCTCCTGCCTTGGCCTCCTGAGTCTCTGGGATTATAGGCATGTGCCACTGCGCCCAGCTGTCAATTGATCTTTTCTCTTTATCATGTTAATATATCTTAAACTTTGTTCCTCTGCTACAGAAGATTCTTTGGGCATTTTAAATTCTCATAGCCTGTATTTCTCTGATGTCTCCATTGACCTGCTCAGAGGCTCAGTGATTTAAATACAAGCTGCTTTTCCTGTTTTTTCCCTCTGAGAACAAGGATGTTCTCTGTTTCTATCTTTATTTTATATTTTACAAGTCAGTCATCCCAGTTAACCTTTTTTTTTTTTTTTTTTTTTTTTTTTAATGAAATCTTACCATGTTGCCCAGGCTGGCCTCCAGCTCCTGGGCTCAAGTGTTTCTCTTGCCTGAGCCTCCCAAGTAGCTGAATCTATAGGCATGACACTTCACTCTGCTTCAAGCTGCTATCTTTTACTTATCCTGGAGCTCTTTTGCTGCAGATTTTTACCTTTTGTCTCTACTTGTTGACCAAATCTATTTTGGGGAAAGAAATGAGCTCATAGGTATAAGACAGTCTTAGGCTCTGCGCTCTGAAGAAAGTCTGTGATCCTGGATGAAATGACCCCTGTGGGACTTGGGCTGTTTCCACAGTTTGAGGCAGCCTACAATCCAGTGCCAGTGAAAAAAACTGAGCCAAGGTTCACCCTGAAGAAGTTGGTACAGCGACTGCATATTCACAAGCCTGCACAGCACGTCCAAGCCCTGCTGGGCTACAGGTGAGAAGCTGCATTCTGAACATGCATTGCATCAAGGTGACTCCATCATAGTTCAACACCCATTGCCCCATTGCTGGTAGTTCTTGTACCCAGCCACGTGAGTCTGGGCAGACAAGACTGTAAACACAACTGACTGGTTTTGGCAGACTCCTTTTCTGTTTGCTGCTAGCTTTGAAATGATAGGCACTTTCTCCTCTGTCCTAGGTACCCTTCCAACTTACAGCTCTTCTCTCGGAGTCACCTCCCTGGGCCGTGGGATTCTAGCCAAGCTGGGCAGCGGATGAAGCTCCCTAGGCCTGAGACCTGGGAGCGGGAGCTGAGCCAGAGGGGGAACAAAGCTTCTGTGTGGGAGGAACTCATCGGTATGTTGACCTTGACCACCATGGTCCTTTCCTCTCTTTCACAGATAGAGCATTATTCCAGATGTGATCAGGTTAACACAAATCTTTATCAACATATGACAAAAGTGATACCTCCTCTCTGATTGCACTTGTTATCAGTATCTGTGCAATTTATTCCAGACAAGATAGAACAGGCACTTGTCATATTTGAGTTTCTACAGAAGCTCATCTTTAGGACTTGGAAGTTTTAGGTAATTTGCTTACACTGCTAACAGGAAAAAAAATTCAAAGTGGGGAGGATCAGCTCATGTTCAATCTTTCTGTTTTTTATTTTTTTTTTGTCATTGTTGTTAGTTTATTATTTATTTATTTAATTTATTCTTGTGATACTTGGAGTTTAAACCTAGGCTCCTCACGAATACTTTGCAAGTGCTCTATGACTGAGCACTTGAGACAGGATCTTGCTAAGTTACACAGGCTGCCTTTGGCCTTGAACCTGTGATCCTTCTGCCTCTCCTCCCAAGTCACTGGGATTACAGGCATGAGCCATTGCGTCCAGCCATTAGTTTATTTTTAACTATAGAAAGCTCATTCTATTTTCACACACACAGACACACACACACACGTGCAAATACACACCTATATGTCTTGCTTCCATTTTGCTTCCTCTTCCACCTTTTAAAAATACGTTCTTATAAAAAATAATCTAGAAAACATTTCATACATAGCAACAATTTGAAAAAACTTGAGTTGATGATGGATATAATAATTCATTAGTTATCAGACATTATTTACAGTATGTATATAACCTAATTATTGCATATGGTTTGTAAATCAGAATTATAACTGTAATGCACAGTGATACACATTTGCAGTTCCCAGCTACTTGGGAGGCTGAGGCAGGAGGATCACTTCATTATAGGAGTTTGAGACCAGCCTAGGCAATAAACCAAGACCTCATCTCAAACAAACAAACATAAAAGCAGTTATTTGGCTAGGGGTGTAGCTTAGTAGTAGATCATGTGCTTAGTATGCATGAGGCTCTCAGGTCAGTCCCCATCACCAATAGAGAATTGTGACTGGAAAAATCCCAGAACTTTCAAAAGGCTGAAACTTCTAGCTATAGTTTCAATGAGACTTACTTCATTCTTGAAAAGATACAGCCATTCTCCTGATGGAAACTGCTGATGGTGCAGGTTCGTACTCAGGGTGGTACTCAGTCTGCAGGGCTGACAGGCCTGGTCTCTAAAGCAATCTGAATGTACTTCTAGGAGTGTCCAGGAAAAAATGTCACACTTCCTGTTTATATTTACTTTGATCTAAATGAAAATAATGCTTCTGATATTTACCTTACAGATTGAATCCATATAGTCACTTAGTTCATATGTTATATAATACTTATAGAAGTTAAGGTTTACTGGGGGAAGGATAGAGGTTCCACAAATCTTAGGGCATTGGTGATACCCTTCACTCTTTTTATATAATGTGACTTACAGCAACATGGCTCTTAATTGTAGATGGATTTAGAATGAAGTTATTTAGTATTAGCCAAACTAAGCCTCTAAAATTGACTTAAGCTTTAAAAAGATTATTAAGAAATTATGATTTGAAGGTATTAATAATATTATAGGATAAATGAACAATAAGAAAGCAACAGAGATCAAGTTTTACTTTCAGTGCTAACTCTTTCCCCCTATATTTACGTGAAAAATAATGACTCATAAGAAGTTGGCTAAAAGCCAGGCAGGCATGGTGCATGCTTGTAACCTAATCCTAGTATTGGGAGATTGAGGTAAAATTGACATGAGTTTGACACCAGCTTGTCCAAAACACCAAAAACCAACTACAACAAAAAACAGAAAAAGAAGAAAGAAGAAAGAAAGAAAAAGTAAAAAAAGAAAGAAGGAAACGAAGAAAAAAGCCCCAAAACTTAAAAAAAGAAGACTATTTCAATTATGGATTTTCATTCATTATTGTAAGTGTTGAACCTTACTGTAAGTGTATTTATGCATTAAAATATTAATGAATGTACTACAAATACACAACTTAGAAATATAAACAAAATTTGAAATACGGATTTATATTCATTATTATAAGTGGTGAAACTCACCTTAAGTGTATGTTATATATTAAAACATTAACTAGTGAAAGAACTACATGTATACAACTTATAAACAAATTTACACTAGAAAGTTCTCTTTTAGCCATCTAAAAAATCTGGAAACCATTGCTCTAAAATAGAGAATATATTTTGCCACCTGAATCCAATCTTCAGTTTAGAGCCAACAGCTAAAGTAGTATTATAAGTTGTTTATTGAAAGAGCAGTGGTGCATACCTGTAATCCAGGTGACTCAAGAGGCTGGGGCAGGAGGATCTCGAGTTCAAGGTCTATGGCAACTTGTGTATCTTAGTGAGTCCCTGACTCAAAATAAAAATAAACAATGGGCTGGAGGTGCAGCCCAGTAATAGAGTACTTGCAAAGTATGTGTAAGGTCCTGGGTTCAATCCCCAAGTAACACCAAAAAAAACAAAAAAAAAAGCAGCTATCCCATAAACTAGGGAGTAGGACCTGGCAAGCCACTCCTGAAACAACTAGCCATTGAAAACCCTATGAATAGCAAAGAGACACTATAAGATATAGTGCCAGAAAATGAGGCCCCCAGGTTGGAAGGCACTCAAAAGACTACTGGGGAAGAGTTGCCTCCTCCAAGTAGAGTCTACCGTGATGACGGAAATGGAGTAAAGCCCCAGGGTGCTCAACTTGCTAATGTGGCACGACTCAAAATGAGGAGAAACAACTGTAAACATCCATTAATAATGGGAACATGGAATGTATGTAGTATGAATCTAGGAAAATTAGAAATCGTTAAAAGAGAAATGGAGCCCATAAACATTGACATTCTAGGCATCAGTGAGCTAAAATGGACCGGCATAGGCCGTTTTGAGTCAGACAATCATATGGTCTACTATGCTGGGAATGATAAACTAAAGAGAAATGGGGTTGCATTCATCATCAAAAATGACATTTCAAGATCTGTCATGAAATACAATGTTGTCAGTGATAGAATAATATCCATACGCCTACAAGGAAGGCCAGTTAATATGACTATTATTCAAATTTATGCACTCACCACTAAGGCCACAAATGAAGAAAGGGAAGACTTCTGTCAGCTTCTGCAATCTGAAATAGATCAAACATGCAATCAAGACATACTGATAATCACTGGTGACTGGAACGCAAAGGTTGGAAACAGAAGAAAGCTCAGTAGTTGGAAAATATGGTCTTGGTGACAGAAACGAAGCTGGAGATCACATGATAGAATTTTGTCAGACCAATGTCCTTTTCATTGCAAATACATTTTTTCAACATAAACGGAGACTATACACATGGACTTCACCAGACGGAACGTACAGGAATCAAATTGACTACATATGTGGAAAGAGACGATGGAAAAGCTCTGTACAAAATGTCAAAACAAGACCAGGTGCTGACTGTGGAGCAGACCATCAACTTCTCATATGCAAGTTCAGACTGAAGCTGAAGAAAATTAGAACAAGTATACGAGAGCCATGGTATGACCTTGAGCATATCCCACCTGAGTTCAGAGACCACCTCAAAAATAGGTTTAAGGCATTAGATACAAATGATAGGAGACCAGAAGAGTTGTGGCATGATATAAAAGATATCATTCAAGAAGGAAGCAAAAGGTTCTTAAAAAGAGAAGAAAAAAAGAAAAGACCAAATTACATGTCAAAAGAGACACTGGACCTTGCCCTTGAATGTGGAACAGCTAAAGCAAAAGGAAGACATGATGAAGTTAAGGAACTAAACAGAAGATTTCAGAAGGCAGCTTGAGAAGACAAAAACAAATATTATAATGACATGTGTGAGGAGCTGGAGGTAGAAAACCAAAAGGGAAGAACACGCTCTGTGTTTCTCAAGCTTAAGGAAGTAAGGAAAAAATTCAAGCCTCAAGTGGCAGTAATGAAAGATTCTACAGGGAAAGTATTAAATGATGCAGGAAACATCAAAAGAAGATGGGAAGAATACACAGAATCATTGTACAAGAAAGAATTGGTAAATGACCAGCCATTCCAAGAGGTTGCATATGAAGAGGAACCAATGGTGTTGAAGGACGAAGTGGAAGCTGCCTTGAAAGAAATGGCGAAACACAAGGCTCCAGGAATTGATGGGATACCAATAGAGATGTTTCAACAAACAGATGCAGCACTGGAGGTGTTAACATGTTTATGCCAACAGATTTGGAAAACAGCTACTTGGCCAACTGACTGGAAGAGATCCATATTTGTGCCTATTCCCAAAAAAGGGAATCCAACTGAATGTGGAAACTATCGGATAATATCATTAATATCACACACCAGAAAAATTCTACTAAAGATCATTCAGAAGTGACTGCAGCAGTATATAGACAGGGAATTACTGGAAAATCAAGTGGGATTCAGAAGAGGGTGGGGAACCAGAGACATCATTGCTGATGTCAGGTGGATATTAGCTGAAAGCAGAAAATATCAGAAAGATGTCTATCTATGTTTTATTGACTATGCAATGCCATTTGATTGTGTGGATCATAACAAATTATGGATAACACTTTGGAAAATGGGAATACCAGAACACCTAATTGTGCTCATGAGAAATCTGTATATGAACCAGGCAGCAGTTATTCGAATAGAACAAGGAAACACTGAGTGGTTTAAAGTTGAGAAAGGTGTGGACAGGGCTGTATACTTTCACCCTATCTCTTCAATTTATACGCGGAGCAAATAATCCGAGAAGCTGCACTTTATGAGGAAGAACGCGGCATCAAGATTGGAAGAAGACTCATTAACAACCTGCGATATGTAGATGACACAACTCTGCTTGCTGAAAGTGAAGAGGATTTAAAACATTTACTGATGAAGATCAAAGATCATAGCCTTCCATATGGGTTACGACTAAACATCAACAAAACAAAAATCCTTACTACTGGGTCAGCATGCAACTTCACAA
>VMDO01007841.1:23502-60300 GCA_007922755.1 Pedetes capensis
CATTGCTCTAGGAAAAGCTGTGGCAAAAGATCTCTTTAGAGTATTGAAAAGCAAAGATGTCACATTGAAGATGAAGGTGCGTCTGACTCATGCCATGGTATTTTCAGTGGCATCATATGGTTGTGAAAGCTGGACATTGAACAAGAGAGACAGAAAAAGAATTGATGCTTTTGAATTGTGGTGCTGGAGACATCTATTGGATATACCATGGACTGCCAAAAGAACCAATAAATCTGTCCTAGAAGAAGTGCAATCAGAGTGCTCCTTGGAAGCAAGAATGGCCAGACTGTGTCTTACATATTTCGGACATGTAGTCAGGAGAGAACAATCCCTGGAGAAGGACATCATGTTTGGAAGAGTGGCAGGTCAACACAAAAGAGGGAAACCCTCCACCAGATGGATTGACACAGTGTCTGCAACAATGGGCTTAAACATAAATAAGATAGTTTGCCTGGCACAGAATCGGCAAGTGTTTCGATCTGCTGTACATAGGGTCGCTATGAGTCGGACTTGACTCGACAGCACCTAACAACAACAACAACATCCCATAAACAGTATTGTAAAATGTTTTGCTTCAGACTTCAGGCCAATCCTGGTTTTATCTTTTCAAAGCCAGCAATTTGGAAGGTGGAGGCAAGATTGTAAGTTTGAGGCCAGAGGCAGCCTGTGTAACTTAGCAAGACCCTATTGCAAAATGCCTACAGCTGTAGCACTGTGGTGTCTGATCCAGTCAGATCTTGGAAGCTAAGCAGGGTTGGGCCTGGTTAGTACTTGGATGGGAGACCACCTGGGAACACTAGGTGCTGTAAGCTAGGGAGAAGGACCTGACAGCCCACTCCCAAAAAATAATCAGCCATTGAAAACCCTATGAATAGCAGAGAAGCACTGAGAATAGTGTTTCATCTGTTGTACGTAGGGTCGCTATGAGTTGGACACTGACTCGAAGGCACCTACCACAACAATCTCAAAATAAAAAGTAAAAAATGGGCTAGGGGTGCAGTGCAGTGGTAGAGCACTTGCAAAGCATGGGAGAGACCGTGGCTTCAACCCCCAAGTACTGCAAAAGCAAAACAAAAGAAAACATTTAGTATAGAATGGTTTGTATGTTAGTGCCTCACTCCCTCCGTCTCAAGCCACATGGCTTCTGAACTTCTCTGGTCTCTGACCTCTCACTCATCCCTCATTCGCTTTCCTCAACTTATGCCCCACCTTCCACAGAAAATGGGAAGCTTCCCTTCATGGCTATGCTTCGGAACCTGTGCAACCTACTTCGAGTTGGAATCAGTGCCCGCCACCACGAACTTGTTCTGCAGAGACTCCAGCACACGGTATGTGGGAGCGGCAGGTGACTAGATGTGGGTATGGAGAGGCTGCTGCTGCTGCTGTTGCTGCGGAGGCCATGGCTGAGGAAGGTCATGGCCACCGGCCTGTTTCCACGTGGGCTGTAACAGATGTGGAAATACAAGTTGGAAGAGCGGGGCATGGTGGCACATGCCTGAGGCAGGAGGATTGTGATAAGTTCAAGTCCTACCATGTCCACTTAGCGAGTTTTAGGCCATCTAGGGCTCTATAGCAAGACACCGTCTCAAAAAAATAAGGACAGAAACAACAACAATGAAAGAAGTCAGATATACTGGGAGACAGGTCTGGGGTTCAGTCAGTCCTTTGAGAACATACAGAAGAGTGTAAGAACCCTTTCAAATTCAGCTCAGAAAAAGCCCTGTCTGTAATTTAACTGACTTTAGAGGGATAAAAGAAATGGGGCTTCTTCTGTGTCTTTCTGTTTTTCTTTAACATCTTCTCATACTCTAAAATGATGACTTTCTTTTTCTTCTTTCTCTTTCTCCTCTAGAAGTCTACTTTTCCTTTCCTCGCCTTCCCACAAACCTAGCAGAGTGATTTCCTCATTGTCATGGTGCCTGTGGTCCCTGTGGCCCTCTGTCCTCCCTGGCACTCTGCTCATGCCCCTTCTCTTGCTTTTCAGAAGTCTGTGATCAAGAGTCGACAGTTTCCATTTAGATTCCTTAATGCTCATGATTCCATCGATAACCTTGAGGCTCAACTCAGAAATAAAGGTATTATGTCCCTTCTTCCAACTCTTGCTTGCCTCTCATGTCTAAATGAGGTGGTCCCACTGATGTTCTCAACCTCTTGCCTTGCAGACTCAGGCTGCTGGATGGGCAGAGGGCAGGCACTTGCCACCCCTAAGGGTCAGGGCTCAGAACACATGAATGGTGGGGCAAGGTGAAGGAATAAAAGTTGCCTGACTCAGATCTTTACCTGTCACCACACAGCATTGCCCTTACCTTCCAATACAAAACTGATGAGATGGATAATGATTCGAAAGTCAAAAAATACCAAGAAGCCTGCTAATCCAAGGCACCTTCGCACCCTGAGTCGTCGGCAGCTTCGGGCAGCGATGGCGATACCTGTGATATATGAGGAGTTCAGGCGGGAGAAGCTGAAAAGGCACAAGCCCAGGTGTGTGAGTACCATCTGGGAGACAGGAGTGGGCCACAGGAGGTGCACTGGCCAGGCTCAGGAGGCACATGGGAACACTAGCTGGTTTTTTGTAGAGACGGTTTGTTAGTCATCCCCGTGGCTCAGACCTGCTTGGTTCTAGTCATTGTCATCTCTTGCACAACAAATTCTCTTTTATTGTTTTTGTTTTTGTTTTACAGTACTGGGGTGGAGGGTTGAACTCAGGACCTCACACATGCTAGGCAAATGCTCGCCCAGTGCCTTTATTATATTTTAAGACAGGGTCTCACTAAGTTGCACACATTGCCTCTGGCCTTGAACTTGCCATCTTCCTGCCTTAGCCTCCTAAGTCACTGTCATTACTGGTTTGAGCCATGGCTTTTGCTCAAATCCTGTCTTTATTTTTTATTTTAAAAATTTAAAAATTTTTGATTTTTTTTTGAGATAGGTCTTTCTGTGTAGATTTGGCTGGCCTGGAACTCACTAATGTGGCCCAAGATGGCCTTGAACTTGTGATCCTCCTGCCTCAGCTTCCTGAGTGCTGGGATTACAGGTATGTGCCGCCGTGACTGGCATTTTTTGTTTGTTTGTTTTTTGAGACAGAGTCTTGCTTTGTAGCCCAAGTTGGCCTCTAACTCACAATCCTCCTGCCTCAGCTTCCTGAGTGCTGAGGTTACAGGTATGTGCCACATGCTGGGCTACTTCTTTCTTCTTTAATTGCCAATTTTTACAGTAAGGAATTAATATATTCATTCTTTTTATTGCTAAGACAGGGTGTCACTTTGTGGTCCAGGCTGGTCTGGAGCTCACTGCCTAGCCTAGACTGGTTTTGAACTTGTGATCCTCTTGCCTCTGCCTCCAAGTATAGTATTTGTTCTTTAAAATACAATTTTAAGGGCTCATGGTATAGCTCAGTGTAGAGGACTTGCCTAATACATGCAAGACCCTGGGAAGGAAGGAAGGAAGGAAAGAAGGAAAGAAAGAGAGAGGGGAAAGGAGGGAGAGAGAAAGAAAGAGAAAGAGAGAAGGAGAAAAAGAGAAGAGAAGAGAAGAGATTCAAAATATAACTTAAGAATACAACCAGGCATGGTGTTTTGCACATATATAATAGTTAAATCTTGCCTATAAGGAAGGTATGGACTAGTGTGGTAAGTGTGTAGGTGATTCCAGAGGGTGGCCTTACAGCTAACTTCCCCTCCCTGCCATGAGGATGGCTGACAGGAGTCAGCCCAGGGAAGGAGAAGCATCTATACCAATGATGGAGGCTGGCTGTGGAAGCCTGTTGTGGTCCTTGAGAAGGGAGGGAGAGGGCTCCATACTTGAGTGGCAGGTTTTCATCTTCCCACCTGCTTCACAGGGGCAGGCAGACGAGCCCCTGTGTCTGTGTCTTCCCTGCCTGCAGTCACTGTAATTATGACACTGAGATGCTGGACCGGTATCGCGGGGCCCTGGAGACAGCCGTGAGTCTCTCTGTGAAGCACTGCCTGCCCCCGCTGCCAGGCCGCACCCTCTTGATCTATCTGACAGACGCTGGAGCAGACAGACTCTATCCCAAGAGCAACGCACAGGGGGTAAGATAATACAAGTTTCCTCTGAGGGGCTGGCAGGACTCCTAGGGTCCTGGGAGGCATCTTGTTTCCAGAACTGGTTCTCTCCAAAAAGCCCACAGACTGAAGTAAATAACGTGGATTTGCTGCCAACTGTCAGTCTTTGATTTCCCAAGGACAATTCCTTAGATATGCTCTCAATCCTGTTTATGGCTTATAATACAAACATTTCACATTTGACTGGTATGTAATACTCTCTAAATTTTTGTCACCAAAAATATATCATACTTTCACCTCACTGGGTCCCAGTATTGGATGAGGGAAGGAATTCTGGCTCCTCCCAGTCAGCTCTTCCTGAAGGCTGCTGAAGCCGACTCTTTGTACAGTGGCTCCTGTGGACATTTTCTCTTTCCAAGTCCCCAAACCAGAGTTGGTGTTTGGCCTTGAGAGCTGGGTGGATTCCAGAATAGGGGAGCTTTATTCCCCTGTCATGCTTGTCTTGTCAGCCTCCCCTGAACTACGTGCTGCTGCTGCTGGGAATGATGATGGCTCGGACGGAGCAGGCAGATCTCTTGCTGTGTGGAAGAGGAACTGTGAAGACTGCAGTTCTTAAGGCAGAGGAAGGCATCCTGAAGACTGCCCGCAAGCTGCAGGCTCAAGTCCAGGTCAGACTCCTAACCCTTTCATCCAAAGTATGTAAATGGGAACAGCCCAAGTAATAACGACTTAGATAGCTGGGCATGATGGAACACACCTATAATCCCAGCACTTGGGCGATGGAGGCAGGAGAATCACAAGTTTAAGCCCAGCCTGGGCTATGTTGCAAGACCCTGTTGCAAAAACAAAACCAAACAAAACCAACCCCAACAACAACAACAACAACAACAAAACCCCCAAGAGTAAGGGTGCAAGCCTGTTATCCCAGTACTTGGAGGTTGAGGTAAGGATATGTGGATTTACCTAGTTCTGAAGATTTCTTTCATATTTATTGTATCAGTCTGTTTTCCATTGCTGTAATGAAATACCAAAGGTAAGATAACTTTATAAATAAAACAGGTTTCTTTCATTCACAGTTCTGGAGGTTTGAGAGCACAGTGCTGGCATCAGCTTGGCTCTGTTAAGGACCTCATGACAGATGGGGCTTGCAAGAGCACATAGAGGAGGAAGAGGTTGCATCTTGAAACAGGAAGCCAGAATGTGATTTAGGGGTCAGGCTTGGGGTATTTCTTTTTTTTCAGGCAGGATATTGCTATGTAGTCCAGGCTGGCCCCAAACTTGTGATGCTTTGCCTCCACCTCCTCAGGTTTTTATAACACTTTTCCTCTACCTCCTCAGGTTTTTATGATAACACTTTCTTTTTTCTTGCTTTCTTGCCATTTTTTTCTTTTGAGACAGAGTTTCACTATGTAGCCCAGGGTGGCCTCGAACTTATCCTACCTCAGCCTTCTGAATACTGGGATTACAGACATGTCTACCTCACCTATCTAATAGCTCATTCTTGTCCTCATGACAGCTACTCTAGTGACCTGAGTATCTCCCACTAGGCTGTACCTCTTTCTACTCTCTTTTTTCTTTTTTTCCCCACTACTGGGGTGGGGGGAGGGTTTGAACCCAGAGCCTCATGCATGCTAGGCAAGTGCTCTGCCACTGACTTCACCTCTAGCCCCTTTTACATATTTTTTTTAAAAATTTTGATACAAGGTCTCACAAAGTTACACAGGCTGCTTCTGGCCTTGAACTTGCAATCCTACTGCCTCAGCCTCCTGAGTTTCTTGGATTACAAGCATGCACCACCATGCCTGGCTCTTTCTGCCCTCTTAATACCTTACTGTGGGGGTCAAATTTCAGCATATGAACACTTGGGGGACAGATTTAAGCCATATCCAAACTAAAGCATTGGTCAGCTCAGATATGATCACATAATACAAGCCTCTTTCCTTCAGGAGTTGGAAGAAAATGATGGATGGTCTCTGGATGCTTTGGGGGATTACCTGCTGTCTCTGGCTGTCCAACGGGTCCCTGTGAGTACTGCTCAGTCCCTGTGGAACTCTCCCCACATCACACATTTTCCTCTGCAACTGATGCTTCTTATCTTGAGCCCCTCCATGCTGCTCTAGCATACTATGTGCAGTGTCCAGATCAGCTCCCTGCTGGCTAATCATATGCTTCCCAATCATATGCTGATAAGTGTTTAATGATAAATAGAAAAATAAATCTTGGTTAATAGTGTTTGCTACTTTCCGTGGTATAAATAGTCCTGTGATAGCTGATTTCAAGCTACCACCATATCATTGAACAGAACAGGGAAGAAATGCTTAGCAGCATACCACTGTATTATATTTCTACAGTACTGATAGTGATGTAAATAAGCTCAAGGGGAGATAATAGTAAGATGTAGTAAGATAATTAGTAAGTGATAAATTTAGAGGATTTATTACCTTTGTCTTAAATACAATTATTATTTTTTTTTTTAAATTTTTTTGTGGTAGTGGGGATTGAATCCAGGGCCTTGCACTTGCATGCTTTGCAAGTGCTGTGCCACTGAGCTGGCTCTAGCCCATTTTTTTACTTTTTGAGACAGGGTCTCACTAAGTTATGCAGTCTGCCTCTGGTCTTGAACTTGCGATCCTCCTGCCTCCGCCTCCCAAGCCACTGGGATTACAGGCGTGCGCCACCATGCCCGGCTAATTAATTATTTTTTTGTGTGTATTTCTGGGAGTGGAACCTAGGGCCTTGTACATACTTGGCAAATGCTTTACCTTCGAGCTACACCCCTAGCCCTTAATTTATTTAATTTTAAATGTATACAATTTGATGTCAAAATTTGATGTTTGAAATAGCCCTGTTGGCTGAGGATGTAGCTCAGTGGTAGAGCACATGCCTAGAATGTGCAAGTCCTGGGGTTCAACCCCCAGTACCAAAAATTAAAATAAAATAAGGTAGTCATGTCTAACATCTAGCTCACAAAATTCCTAAAGATTAAACAGACAACTCTTGTGAGCCTGAATAAGCCAGCTATAGCACATTGCTGCCTCTATCCCAGCCTCCACTTTGGTGGCCTCCAAGTCAAGATGTGGTGGTTTCTGTTGCTCTAAGGATTTTTAGGAGAGGCAGTTTTCCCATTCTCTGACTTCTCCCAATTCCTTAACCCTTACAGGTCTTTTTTCTCAATGTCCTGAGCTCTTAATGGCCGTTCTGTCCCTGTGCTCTCTGGCCTCAGTCCTTCTCCTTTCATCTTACAGGTGGACAGGGTCATCCTCTTTGGCGACATGATGGATGAGACAATCCTCAATGCTGCCAAACAGATCTTCTGGCAGCATGTGAATTCCAGGTGTCTCTTTGTTGGTGTCCTCCTGAGAAAAACACGACACATGTAAGGGTGCTCGTGCTTTCTGCCCAGGGTGAGAAGACAGTGACCCACCTTTCCCCTCTACTTCTGCCAAAGCTTGGGAAACTCCCACTTGTCTGCTGCCTCCTGTCTCTTCTCTCCTTTTTTTCTCCTCCTAGAGTTCTGGGAATGGAAGCCAGGGTCTTATGCTTGCTAGGCAGGGACTCCACCACTGAGCTACATTTCCAGCCTCTGCCTTCTTAATTCTGTTGTACTGTAGGTTCTAGAACCTTTTCTCTGAAGTCTTTGTGCTTCTTTATATACATATGTATCTGTGTGTGTGTGTGTATTGCTGGGAATCAGACCCAGGGCTTTGTGTATAGGTAAGCACTCTACTACTGAACTATACCCCAGCCATGTGACCCTATTAAAAGTACAGTGGTGGGGTGTCTATCTTATGGTGTTGGAGGGAATGACTCCGTGTGCCAGCCATTGTTTCCTTTTCCTTTTTTGTTTTTCCTCAAGACATAGTGTTGCTATATAGTTCAGGCTGGCCTTGAACTTAACTTTGTAGTCCAGGCTGAACTCTAGATCTTCCTGTCTTAGCCTCCTGAATGCTGGGATTGCAGGCATGAGCTACCATACCTGGCTACAGGCATTTATCTGATGGTTAGTGACTGCTTCTTCCTTTGCCAGATCACCAAATGTGAATCCCAATGACGTGACACTTTCAGGCTGTACTGATGGGATACTGAAGTGAGTACAAAATGGACATCAAAGGGGTGGAAGCTTCATTAGAATGTTTCTAAGAGATTATCTGTGCCTTCTAGCACATTCATTTCTTTTTTAAAGCACTTCCCCTTTACAGCTATCTGGGCCTAGCAGTAACACAGTGTTATAGGGATCCAGGCACTTGGTGTCTTATCACTGCCCCATTCTCAACAGTGATTGCCTCATGATTCAAGATGGTTGCTTCAGCTCCAACCATCTTTGTGTCCAGCCAAGTATGTATTATATCCAGTGGGAAAGAGGAAAAGGGTTATGAAAAACTACAGTTTGCAATGAAGGATATAATTCAAGAGTTGGTCACATCACTGTGTCCTCTGTTCAATTCTCAATCCAGAGGAAATCTTATTCGTGCTACCTACAGAAATCTTTTTACTTTGTCTTTCCATCTTAGCCTTCTCCTTTACTTGTCTTCTCCCCTGCCTTTTCCTTTGGATGCCACTCATTTCCCTCAACTCCTATTTGGAAGCCTCAAGCACATTCCTTCTTCTCCAGGGGACTTTTGAGGTTGATACAGGGAAGATCCAGCCCAGACTGCTGTGACTTTTACCTTTACACATCATCCCAGCCCAGTTTTCCATGGCCCAACAGAAGTCTTGTGATTCCCATGTGTAGCAGGAGGGGCTAGAGCTAGGTTTCTTCTCTTTTCCTTCATCCGTGCGGTTCTGTATTCTCATCCATCTCAGGTCGACCTTCACTGCTGATGGGCATCTTAATGATCCCAGAGGGGTGGCCTGACCTGGCCCTGTCTTTGCTCTCTGTTTTCGTGGAAGATCTTCCTGATCCTGACCTCTGATATTCTACCCTTGTTTATTTTGTTGTATCTGTGTTAGGTTCATTGCAGAGCATGGGGCCTCCCGTCTTCTGGAACATGTGGGCCAAATGGACAAAATGTTCAAGATTCTACCAGCCCCAGGAAAGACACAGGTTCCAGCTCTCCGGCCACTGGAAGAGGACACCCCACACCCCTTGGCACCTATTTCCCAGCCTGGGTCAGTCTGTGTTTCTCTGCCTTTGAGAATGAGGGCTGCAGTCACTGCCTGCAGAAACTGTGACTGACATCCTGTCTGTTAAGATGGTACTTGCTCTGCTCACAAAGGTGCGCTTCCTCCTTCCCAGGCAGGGGCTTCCCCAGCACCAGAAACTGTCAGATTGTGAATTAGTTCCTTTCCCCCTTGCAAAATGGGGGTTGGAATGTAAAGAGGGCAGCAGCCGCCATGGCCGCATAGTCAGAGCTTAGGGAAAGGGCATCGGAGCACAGGCTCTGGCTTTTCATCTTGGCTTTGCTAAATGACAGCTTGGACTGGTTGCTTCATTTCTTTTTCCCCAGTTTTTACTAGTGTGTATTAATTGGACAAAATGATGTGTTTCATTGTGGCATTTTCATACATGTACTTGTTATTAGGTGCCATCGAGTCAGGTCTGACTCATGGAAACCCTCATAAGGTTTTCTTTGGTTGATTGTTTCAGGATTTTTGGGAGAGTGGATTGCCATGTCCTTCTGCCATTTCTGCAGTGCTGGGGATCGAACCCAGGTCCTCAGAGAGTGTGGCGCAGCACTGTACAAACTGAGCTAAACCCTACCCTCTATACATGTACATAATGTACTTTAATCATATTTACCCTCCCCCACCATTACCCTCTCTCATTAATTGGTTAATTTCTTAAAGCTATATTTCCTTGGTCGGCAAAACAAAGATGATAGTGTTTACCTCACAGTGTTGGATGAGCAAACAAGAAGCACATAATAACAATTAGTTGAAAAAAGAGAGGTGCAAGAGAACTGGAAATGTAGATTAAATTCCAGGGCCTGCAGTTCTCTGGCAGCCTGCAGTATACCCTTCTGCTGTCTGCAGTATGGGGCTTGTGCCCAGTGCTGAAGGGTGGTTGAGGCATTGGCTGTGGGTTTGAGAGGGGTCTGATCCCCAGGCTGAGCCCAACCGTCAGCTTCCTTACAGGTGGCGCAGCATCCGGCTTTTCATTTCATCCACCTTCCGGGACATGCATGGGGAGCGGGACCTTCTGGTGAGGTCTGTCCTGCCGGCACTGCAGGCCCAAGCGGCGCCCTACCGCATCAGCCTTTACGCCATTGACCTGCGCTGGGGCATCACCGAGGAAGAGACTCAGAGGAACAGGTGCAGGGCCAAAGGGAGGAGGGGTTGCGTCAGGGACAAGGGCTTGTGTGGTGGAACTGAGGTAGGCAGGGTTGGGGCTGTAAGCAAGGATGAGGGTGAGGGCAGAGAGTCGCCTCTTGGACGTTAGCAAGAGCAGCACGTCTTCAGCTTGCTCACTGTGGGCCAGGGCTCTGTCTCCTCTGCATTTGTGCCTGTGTCCCCTGGCACCGTGCCCTAGGGACTCCTGCATGTCCCCCTAACCTTGCCTATAGACAACTGGAAGTGTGCCTCAGTGAGGTGGAGAGCTCGCAGCTGTTCGTGGGGATTCTGGGCTCCCGTTATGGCTATGTTCCCCCCAACTACGGCCTCCCTGACCATCCTCACTTCCACTGGGTAAGGCAGACAAGGTTGAAGGGGCTGGGGAGGAAATGATGGGGGGGTGGGGGAAGCCACCATCTGTCAGGAACCCTGAAAGGATGCAGTCCTGATGCACACCTTTCCTGACTTAATTTAAACCAGGCAGTGTTTCCATGTTCTGTTCAAACAACTACCTTCTGGTCTATGTACAGACTCCTCATAAATATAATTAAGTGCTCTGGTATTCCCATTCTTGGAAATGTTATCCATAATTTGTTGTGATCCACACAGTCAAATGTCTTTGCATAGTCAATAAAACATAGACTTTTTTCTGGTAGTCTCTGCCTTCAGCTAATATCCATCTGACATCAATATGTCCCTGAATCCATATGCTCTTTTGAATTTGGCTTGATTTTCTGGCAGTTTTCTGTCAATATACTGCTGCAATCACTTTTGAATAATCTTTAGCAAAATTTTACATGCGTATGACATTTATGATTTCATTCAATACTTTCTGAATCAGGGACCGTACGCAGGCAGGTCCTTGAGATGTCAAGTAAAACACAGGCAGAGGATTCTGAGAGTGCCCAAATCCTTGATGAGGAAATCCCTTTGAGAGGTATCTCTGGTATTGGCAGAGGGATGTGAGAAGTTTGAGAGTAGGTCCGTTCAGGTTTTGCCGCCTAGCTGATTTGAGTTCTGATCTCCTTTTGGGCATTTGCAGGTTGTACGGCTTTGTAAGAAGTGGCTCAATCTAACCTATCATCAATTTCCCCACGTATTAAATAGAAACAATAGCATCTACATTGTAGGGTTATTATGAGAATTAAAAACCTAGTTGGGTTTGGTGGCATCCACCAGTAATCCCAGCTATTCAGTAGTCTGAGGCAGGAGGATCACAAGTTTGAGGCCAGCCTGGGCAACTTAGTGAAACTGTCTCAAAGTTGAAAGGGCCAGGGATATAGCTCAGTGGTAGAGTGTTCATCTAGCATGTACGAGGCTCTGGATTCAATCCCTCATACTGCAAAAGAAAAAGAGAGTCTATTTAACAATGTACAATATACAGTCAGTAAGTGTTAGCTATATTTTATTGCTTGTGTTTGGAGGGAGGGAGGAGCATTAGGGAGATAATAGGTCCCTGAACCATGCTGTCTCTGGCGTATCTCTGCAGGCCCAGCAGTACCCTTCAGGGCGCTCTGTGACAGAGATGGAGGTGATGCAGTTCCTGAATCGGGACCCACACGTGCAGCCGTCTGCCCAAGCTCTCATCTACTTCCGGGATTCCGGTTTCCTCAGGTACCTTCTGTTGCCTCCATGGCCAGGTGTCTTCCTTCCCAGAGGCCAGACCAGCTTAGTCTTTTCTCCTCAAAATTCAGAGTTAAAAGAGAGAGAGAGAAGCCTCAGAGAGCATGCCTCTGCAGTCCTGAGTCAGCCTGGGCACTGCAATCAAGAGATCTCTACTTGATGAGTTTTAGGGAGTCACAGCTGTTGCTCATGGTTGGTGGCAGGAGGCTGGGGTCTAAGTCTGGCCCCTTTCTTGGCATATCTTTGGTGAGCAGCTCTGTGCCAGATGCCTGGAGGTGTGACTTTATTTCTGAGTCTGAAGAGGCTGCACATCAGATCTCCAAACTGAAGAGCTATCTGAGCAGACACAAAGGGATTACCTGTCGCAGGTGAGCTCAGGAGATACAGAGAGCCAGTGGACAGGATGTTGCGAGGGGAGCCAGGCCCGCTCTGACTCTGGCTGTGCTTGCTTTGCCTGCAGATACTCCTGTGAATGGGGGGGTGTAGCAAATGGCCGGCCCTATGTTGGCGGCCTGGAGGAGTTTGGGCAGCTGGTTCTCCAGGATGTATGGAATATGATCCAGAAGCTTTACCTACAGGTCAACAGGGTGCTGGTGGCCAGAGGGGAGCAAGGTGGTCTGGGTAGTCCTGGGTGGGAAATTTCTTGGTGGGGGCTCTGTGAGTTTTAGGCTTCAGGGTCTTGAGGAAGTTGGAAACGTGTGGTCACTGTCCTATGTGCCCTTAGCCTGGGGCCCAGCTGGAGCAGCCAGTGTCCATCCCAGACGACGAGTCCATCCAGGCCACCTTTCAGCAGCTGAAGAACCCACTGAGTCCTGCCCGGCCTCGCCTTCTTCAGGACACAGTGCAGCAGCTGCTATTGCCCCATGGGGGGCTACGCCTGGTGACTGGGCAGACAGGACAGGGCAAGACTGCCTTCCTGGTACGAGCCTTGGGAGCCTAGACAGGAGGCGGTGCTGAGTGGGCTAAGGAGGTGTGGCACAGAGAACTGGCACCTGCAATAAAACATGACCATGATTTTGTTCCTGTCTCATGCAGGCGTCCCTCGTGTCAGCCCTGCAGTCTCCTGACCAGGCCAAGGTGGCCCCCTCAGTCTTCTTCCACTTCTCAGCAGCGCGCCCTGACCAGAGTCTTGCCCTCAACCTGCTCAGACGCCTCTGTACACATCTGCATAGAAAATTGCAGGAGCAGAGCGCCCTCCCCAGCACCTACCGGTATGTATCTCACCATTAGCCGGCCTTCCTGCTTCATCTCTCTCCCCCTGACCCTGACCCTGACCTTCCCTCCACTCACAGAGGACTGGTGTGGGAGCTGCAGCAGAGGCTGCTCCCCAAGTCCACACAGTCCCTGCAACCTGGCCAGACCTTGGTCCTGATCATCGATGGGGCTGACAAATTGGTGGACCAGAATAGGCAGCTGATCTCAGACTGGATCCCAAAGTCCCTCCCACGGGTAAGTGTGAGCAGGGGAGTGTGGGAGGCAGGCTGCAGAGAAGGACGGGTGCCATAGCAAGAGGTGGGGCCTCTAAGACTGCTCTCCTCCTTTTTTTCCACCTCTCTGCTCCTTTGCCCAAATCTCACAGTGGGTACACCTGGTACTGGGCGTGTCCAGTGACTCAGGCCTGGGAGAGACCCTAGAGCAGAGCCAAGGTGCCCAGGTGGTGGCCTTGGGGCCTCTGGATCCGTCTGCCCGGGCCCGGCTGGTGAGAGAAGAGCTGGCACTGTATGGGAAGCGCCTGGACGAGTCGCCTTTTAACAACCAGGTTGGCCCTAGGCCAGGGCTGGTGGGTGCATGGGGTGAGTCTGGGAGCCCTGGGGGTGCAGGGTGCTGAGGCTGCCTGCTGCCTGCATGGAGGGGAAGTGGTTAACAAGCTACCTGATTGTTTGTAAGATCTCCCGTGGTGAATGGCCCCGTGGGGCCTGCCAGGTTGAGGGGACAAGTGGAACTGTGGTTACGGTGGGTGCGGCAGAGCCGTGGAAGTTTCCCTAACAGAGGGGCTGGCTGGGAAGTGGGAGGGGTGGTTGTATCCTGTGGTCGTGCCACAGACCTGTCCCCTGAGGAGACTCTTGGGAAGAGTCGCCTGGCAGTGAGCTGGGGGCTGGGGAAGAGGCAGGCTGTGGCTTCCCGGTCCCCACACTGAATCCTCCAGGTCTCATCAGATGCAGCTGCTGCTGGTGAAGCGAGGGTCAGGCCTGCCGCTCTACCTGCACCTGGTCACTGATCACCTGAGGCTGTTCACGCTCTACGAACAGGTCGGTCGCTCCACGTTCCCTAAGTCCTGACACGCTTCCCATTGTCCATTCAGGTTTGGGGCTCCTCCCCTCATTCCCATCTCCCATCTTTTGCTGTCTGTCATCACCCATTCCTCATCCTCACTTCACCCCCGCCCCCACTTCCCTTCCACGCACTTTTCTGTACTCTTTCATCCCCTCTCACTGTTCTTCCGGCTGCTCCATCTGCCACCTCACCACCAAAGCTGCCTGTCCCCCTACTCTGCTGATGAAACCTGGTCTGCTTCCCCACCCAGGTGTCTGAGAGACTGCAGACTCTGCCTGCCACTGTACCCTTGCTGCTGCAGCACATCCTCAATACCTTGGAGCAAGAGCATGGCCATGATGTCCTTCCCCGGGCCTTGGCTGCCCTTGAGGTCACATGTAGTGGTCAGTGGTTAGGGAAGGATGGAAGGCTGAGGGCTCAGGGGTTGGATAACCTGGGTTCAGGTGGGATCTGGGCCAGCAGTGCAAGACAGGGCCAGGTGTCAAGCTGATGGGCTCAGCGTGTAGTTGGGTTTGGGCCTCAGTGAGCCTGGGTTTTCAGGTCTGACTGTGGACCAGCTGCATGCGGTGCTGAGTGCGTGGCGGATTCTGCCCAAGGGGACTAAGAGCTGGGAAGAAGCCATGGCTGCTGGTGACAGTGGAGACCCCTACCCCATGGGCCCATTCGCTTTCCTCGTCCAGAGTTTGCGCAGGTACAGGGGTCCCCCGCTGAGCCCCCATTGACTGCACTGTGCCTTCCCATCTTCAAACCAGGGCTCCACGGGACCCTTCTTCATCCCACTCTCCTTCAGTAGAGCCCTGGCACCTGCCTCCTAGGCCCTAAACCGGCTGCTGCTCCAGTTGTCATGATTTGAGGTGGGAATAGGAGTCCCTCACTGTGCCCACATGCTCACTGACAGGCTCCTCCCTCTCCTCCGCTGATCCTCCCTCCTCTCTGAGGACAGTTTGTTAGGGGAAGGCCTGCTGGAGCGCCCTGGGGCCCGCCTCTCTCTCCCTGATGGGCCCCTGAGAACAGCAGCTAAACGGCGCTATGGGAAGTGGCCAGGGCTGGAGAACATGGCGCACACCCTCATCGCAGGTAACTGCGGCCCTTGCTAGTTGGGGCACTGAGTGTGAGGCCGGGCCCAACGCCGATGCTCCCCATCTGCTGGCCACCTCGCTTGCCACTCCAGTGGGTGGATGACTCTGCTGTAGACCAAGGCATATGACCTTGCGGATGCTGCAGGCCAAGCCCTTCTCCATATCTGTTCTTACAGCTCAGCTCTGGAAGACATGTGACCCTGATGCCTCAGGTACCTTCCGAAGTTCCCCTCCTGAGGCTCTGGGGGACCTGCCTTACCACCTGGTTAGTCCCCAGACCTCACAGATGCCTTTTCCCAAGTTACTTCTTCAGCTGTTCTTAGACCTGTCTCCCGTTTATCACCTCCACTGCCAATACCTGCCATCACATACTCCCTCCACCTTCTTTCAATTCTCCTGCCCTCCCTCCTCAGGTCCTACATCCTGGCTGCACAGGCAAGGTGTAAGACTAGCCTGTCCCTCCTCTCCAGTCTCTCCGAATCCCTAATGACTCCAATCTGATCTCCCCAGCTCCAGAGCAGGAACCGTGGCCTTCTGGCAAAGTTCCTCACCAATCTCCATGTGGTGGCTGTCCACCTGGAACTGGGTCTGGTCTCTCAGCTCCTGAAGGCCCACATCCTCTTTGGTGAGATGAGGCCCTGGATTTCTTTGAGATGGGACTCCTGAGTGTACTCACCAGGGCCTGCCCAGGGGGAGGTATGATGGGAAAAGCAGCCAAATTGCTGTTCCAAATCGAAAATCCCAGGAAGGTGAGCAGATGATTCTCAGGAGACCTTTTGCTTAGATTTCTTAGATCTGAGGTTCTCAGACTATTTGGTGGGCCTAAAAGTATCTTGGAAACTTATTCAAATTGCAGATCTGCTGACGCCCTAGATTCTGTTTCCCTAAATCTGGAGTGGTACCCAAAGCTTTATACCTTAAATAGGTGTTTCTGCTGGGGGTCCACAGGGCTGTATTTTGAGACTTACTACTTTAGACACACCAAATGAATTTATTTGGTGCTAAGGTTAATGAGGTCTGGGCTGGCTCCCCAGTAACACTATGCCTCACCCCCTCTCTTTTTAAATAGCTTCTTCAGTCCCTGAAGAGGATCAGAAGCTCCCTGAGGCCGATGTTGCTGTATTCCACACCTTCCTGAGGCAGCAGGCTCCAATTCTCAGCCAGTACCCCCTACTGCTGCACCAACAGGCAACCAACCAGTCTCTGGAGTCGCCACTTTGCTGCCAGGCTCCCTTGCTCTCCCAGCGATGGCACCTCCAGCGCATACTGAGATGGATTAATAAACCCCAGACCATGGGGGACCAGCAAAGGTAAGACCCTCAACCCCAGGCCCTGCTAAATGTGCCAGACAACAGCTACAGCCCTTTCAGAAACTAGACAAGAAAGGACAGATCAGAATCACCGTGGAGAAGTGGATTCAGGCATAGAAATGCAGAAGTAGATTACAGTTTGCTTTCTTCCCCTCTACTTCTCCTCCTCCTCCTCCTCCTTCTCTTGTTTTCTCCTCCTCCTCCTCCTCCTCCTCCTCCCCCTCTTGTTCTCCTCCTCCTCCTCTTGTTCTCCTCCTCCCCCCTCCTTCTGCTTCTCCTTTTGAGAGTAAAACAAAATTTATTAGGCTGTCAGGGCTAAGGAATGGCATACATATTAGGGTAAGTGCTGGTGCTCAGAGAGAAAGGGAGACACATCTACTCCCCTCTCTCTTCCTACTTTTTCTCCAGCTCCTGCCTGTCTCTGGCAATTTCCTCATCCCCTACTGCTGTCGCCTTCTCCCCTAATGGGCAGAGAGCTGCTGTGGGCACTGCCAATGGGACAGTTTACCTGTTGGACCTGAGAACCTGGCAGGTATGACAATGAAGGCAGGGCAGAAGTGACCTTCAGAAAACCCCCATAGATTGCCCTGAAGCCCCAGGCCAGCCAAACACACCCATTATCACCCAGGTTGACTCAGCAGCCTTATTCCTCTCATATTCAGTCACAGTGCTTGGTCAAAAAAATCAATCAGCCAGCCAGCATTAGCTGCACAGCTTCCATCCAGGGCTTTGTGCTAAGCATCTCAAGGATCCCTGGGCGTGGCACATTGTCTTTGGCCACCAGATGATTAGCCTTGGTGGGGATAAGACAGACCAAAGGAACCAAAACACAGCCGTGGACATAGCTAAGAGCTGTGTGAGTTCTGTTAAGCCAGGTTGAATGAGGAGCCTCAGCTGAGACTTGGGGGAGAACTTTCCTGTAAATTGCTGGGAATGATGGCATCAGAGGGTCACAGAAGGTAATGATAGATTAGGCTGGAGAGGAGAGACCCACAGCCACGGCTTCTCTCTCCTCTTCCCACCCACATCACTGCCCACCATGTACGTGCATGCATGTGATTCCTTTCCCTCAGCCCCATGAAAATCTAACTTGGAGAATAGGTATAGTGTTTGGAGTGGAGAACAGATGGCCCTAGTTGCATACAAAGCCCACGTGAACGTGTGATGAGGCTGGGAATGTGGAGAGCCCAGGGCTCAAGCCCTTCTTCCATGGCCTCCTTTGTGGTTGGGTCCTGGAGTGGCTGGGCTTGGAGGGCTGAGGGTGTGCCCTGAGCTGTGCCTCCCTCCAGGAGGAGAAGTCTGTGGTGAGTGGCTGTGATGGGGTCTCCAGCTGTGCATTCCTCTCGGACAATGCCCTTTTCCTCACCGCCTTCAGCGGGCTCTTGGAGCTCTGGGACCTGCAGCGTGGTTGTCGGTAAGGGGTCCATCTCATGTGTTGGGGTGAGGGCCTTTTCTTTTGGAAGCTCCCGGGGACAGGAGTGAAGAGGGAGCCTACGGCCAGGCAGCCTGAGGAGCCTGACTTTGTCTTCCTGGACTAGGGTGCTGCAAACCAGCGCACACCAGTACCAAATCACTGGGTGCTGCCTGAGCCCAGACCGCCGGCTGCTGGCCACCGCATGCCTGGGAGGATGCCTGAAGGTAATGATGAGGTGGTTCTGAACTGTGAGTCACCACGTGAGTTTGTTGTCTCCACATGGCAGAGGTGCTGATGCCTGGCCTGGGGAGGCCTTGCCTGCCGCAGCAGGAGACTAGACAAGTGGGCCCCTGGAGCTCTGGGACTGAGCAGCTCTGGAATATGTACGCAGCACCTGATCCTTCTCTCTCTCCTCCAGCTGTGGGACACAGTCCGTGGGCAGCTGGCCTTCCAGCACACCTGTCCCAAGTCCCTGAACTGCATTGCCTTCCACCCAGAAGGGCAGCTCATAGCCGCCGGCAGCTGGGCTGGCAGTGTCAGCTTCTTCCAGGTGAATGGACTCCAGGTCACCAAGGTAATAAGGTCCTGGGTGGCTCAAGGTAATAAGGTCCTGGGTGGTCCTGGGAGGATGCACAGGACAGGAGTGGAAGGTAGGGAATAACAGACATGTACATTCTGTGTTGATTTGGGCTTGTCCTGAGCACAGGGCCTGACATCTCCGTTTCTACCTCCCTGTGTAGGAGCTGGGGGCCCCAGGAGCCTCTGTCCGCACCTTAGCTTTCAACTTGCCTGGGCGGGTTGTGGCTGTAGGCCGGCTGGACATGACTGTGGAGCTGTGGGCCTGGCAGGAGGGGGCTCTGCTGGCTGCCTTCCCTGCCCACCGTGGCTTTGTTACTGCTGCACTTTTCTTGCATGCTGGGTGCCAGTTACTGACTGCTGGAGAGGATGGCAAGGTGAGGTTGCAGAGGGGCCATGGTGGGTCACCAGGAGGGAGTAACAGAAGTTGGGAGAGGGAGGGGCCTTTGCCAGGGAGATTGGAGGAGCCTAGGCAGTGGCAGTGATGAGAAGGCATGCAGATATGCACATGGGCAGCTTTCATGAAAGGGCCTATGGAAGGACAATTTAAAGGGGAGCCTGGAGGGAGGGAAGGACCAGGTGGTGGAGGTGGGGTATCTTCAAGTCTTTTCTTGGCCCCCAGGTTCAGGTGTGGTCAGGGTCTCTGGGTCGGCCCCGGGGGTGTCTGGGCCCCCTTTCTCTCTCTCCTGCCCTGGCTGTGGCTCTCAGTCCAGATGGTGCCCTGGTGGCTGTTGGGTACCGAGCAGATGGCATTAGGATCTACAAAATCTCTTCAGGTACCATCAGGGTAATGGGCAGGGTTTGGCACCTTTGGGAAGAGGGGACCCTTTCCCCCACCCCTTTTCCAGATGTCTTAACTCTCTTGTTCCCTACTATCTTTTAGGTTCCCAGGGGACTCAGTGTCAAGCGCTAGAGGTGGCAGTATCTGCGCTGGCCTGGCTAAGCCCCCAGGTGTTGGTGAGTGGTGCAGAAGACGGATCCTTGCAGGGCTGGGTGCTCAAGGAAGGCTCCCTTCAGTCCCTCTGGCTCCTGTGCAGATACCAGAAGCCTGTGCTAGGCCTGGCAACCTCCCAGGAACTCTTGGCTTCTGCCTCAGGTACTAGTGAGCAGGGGCCAGTGTAACTGAGTCCTTCCTTCTAAACATGCTAATGCGGCCCTGCAGTGTTTACTCTATGTCCATATGTGTGTGAAGGTATGCACACGCACAATTTTATTTCCAACTTTCAGAGTGATACCAAGTGCATTTATCCTCGTAATCATGCTAGACTCTGCTACTTCTTGTTCCCTAAACCCTTATTCTGGGGCCTCTAAACTCCTATAGATCCTTTGAGGGTGTTTTGTTTTGTTTTGTTTTGTTGTTTTAATTCTTTGGGTTTTCACCTAGTGGGAGACTTTGCTGTGTGACTAGGTGGGTTTCCTTAAGAAGGAGAGAACCGTTGAGGTGAAAATGCAGAAGGGCCTTGCTCCTCCCTAGATGAGAGGCTTGATCCCCACAGATAGTGAGGGGAAAGTGAGGAAGGGCCTGTGAGAAGAGGAGGGTGAGACAAGGCACCACATTCCTGACCTAAGCCAGAGACCTGGAGCTGGAGTGCCAGGTGTTCCTGTCCTGTGTACTCGTGGGATGGCTGACCTTGCCCAGGGCCTCTCCACCTCCTGCTGACTCATTGCCTCCCTGCTTGGAGCAGAGCCCTCAGAGGTCACCCTCAGTCCCTGATGATTGCCTTTGTTTCTGGCTTCCTGTCCCTGTCCTGCTGCTGCTTTCAGGAAGCCTTCCAATCTCTCTTTCCTATGCAGAAGATTTCACAGTGCGGCTGTGGCCCAGGCAGTTGCTGACAGAGTCACACAAGGAAGAAGACTTTCCCTATGGTGCTGAGCTCCAGGGACATGAGGGCCCTGTGAGCTGCTGTAGCTTCAGCACTGATGGAACCAGCCTGGCCACTGGGGGCCGGGATCGGGTGAGCTGCAGCCGAGTGCATCCCGGGGCCCAATGGCCCTCTGCCTCCTAGATTTATCAACAGCCCTTCCCTTGCTTTTTCCTGCCTTGGCTCTGCCATGTCTCCTATGGGTCTGTCCACCTGCATTTCCGTGTGCTCCCTGTTTGAAAGCCTTTTATCTGAACTGGATCTGGTGTTGCTGCCTCCTTCCTGTGGTCCTGACAGCTCCCTCTCCTTGGAACCTATCCAGTGTCTCCTCTGCTGGGACGTAAGGACACCCCAGGCCCCTCTTCTGATTCACTCCTTCCCTGCCTGTCACCGTGACTGGATCACTGGGTGTGCCTGGACCAGAGACAACCTACTGGTGAGTGAAGGGATAGGGGTGGCTCAGAGCCCAGCACTGTTCCTTGAGGAAGACAATAGTCTCCATTTCAGACTTTTCTAGCACCCATTAATAATAGTCACAGCCAACATTTATTGAGTACTTAGTGTGTGACAAGCTTGAACTATGCTCTCTGCATATATTGCCACACTAACTTTTTCCACACCCCATTAAGTAGGTACTGCTTTGATCTTTATTTCACAGACAAGAAAATTGAGCCCAGGTGCAATAAAGAACCTTTCCAAGATCATGTCAGTGGTAAAGCTGAGCCAATAAACTTTCTGATAAGAAAGCCCATGATCTTAACAAGAACACAGTACTGTGTCCCCAGGGATTGAGATGCCCTGGTCTTGAGGGTAAAAAGTATTACAGTGATTTCATTGGTCCTAGGATACAAAATGGGTCTCGAATTATGTACTCCGGGTTGATGAAGCCTTTTTTTTCAATATAGAGTTTATCCCTATGTTGTTCTCAAAAAGCGATGAGAAAGGAGTGAACAGCAGTTGAACAGATTAGTTGTAGTGTCTCCTTCCCATGCGTCTGGTCAGCTGGAGCTCTCCTTGCTACTGCAGGTCTTTCACCTTTGTCTGTATTTGTTGACTGACACTACATTAGTAAAAAGAACAATCGTGATTATAATATGCTCACCATGTGCCAGGCAGATTGCTAAATCCTTTATACAGATACGCCCAGCCCCACTGCAACTTTGTCAGATAGGTACACTATCATCACTTTTTTTAAGCAGTGGAGAAATCCAAGGCTCCGAGATAAACTTGCACCACGTCAGGAAGTAATGTGTGGTGGAGGTAGGATCTGAACCTAGGAGAGCCCTTGCTCTTAATCACAAGCCTGCCCACCCTCTACCCTACGTCATGCACACATGTAGCTGCTGGAGGGACGCTGATAATCCTGCTCCTCTGCCTTCTGACCCGGCAGGTCTCCTGCTCCAGCGATGGCTCCGTGAAGCTCTGGGACCCAGAGTCTGGACAGCAGCTTGGTCACTTCCTGGGTCATCAGAGTGCTGTGAGCACTGTGGTGGCTGTGGTGAGATGGCATTTGACTTCACTGAGGGTCTCTGGGAGGGTTTAGGGGGCTTTGGGACACTGAATGCATGGAATATCTCAAAGGCACAAGGAGTAAAAAGAATGGGCATGGGTTGTGGTATGAGGCTGAGGGTTGATGCAAGTGAAGGGGTGAGCAGGAAAACAGGACTGCAGTCCTAACCTCCTGACTCTGCTCCTCCTGAGTTCTCACGCCCTGACAGTTTCCAAGTCCCTGATGCTCAGCCCTCGCCTCTGCAGAGCAGTCCTACTTCCTGTGGCCTGCTCAGTGTGACCCTGCTCTGATCTTGTTTTCTGGGAGCAGGAGGAGCATGTGGTGTCTGTGGGCCGGGATGGGACCTTGAAAGTGTGGAACCATCAGGGTGTGGAGCTGACCAGCATCCCTGCTCACACAGAACCCATCAGCCATTGCGCAGCTGTGCTGGAGCCCCGCCCAGGTAGTGAAACCTCATCCCCTCCCTTTCCCCTCCCTTTCTCCCTTCTCCATTGCTTCTTTCCTTCTGACTCCATCTTCTTGTTTTATCAGCTGGACAGCCTGGATCAGAGCTTCTAGTGGTGACTGTTGGACTGGATGGGGCCACACGGTTGTGGCATCCACTCTTGGTGAGTCTCTCCAAGAATTAGAGTGGGCAGGGGAGGTGGAGAAAGTATGTAGGTCAGCCCCCCAGCAGCCCCTTGGTGTCCCTTCCTCTTAGGTATGCCAGACATACACTCTCCTGGGACACAGTGGCCCAGTCAGTGCAGCTGCTGCTTCAGAGACCTCAGGCCTCCTGCTGACCACCTCGGTGGATGGCTCTGTACGGCTCTGGCAGATACCTAAGGAAGCAGGTGAGAGAGGCCTGGAGAGAGAAAGGCAGGCGTGGAAGAACATTGTGTTTCTGGGACAAAGAAGGTCAAGAGTAACCTGGATCTCTGCTTGTACCCCAGCCAGTACCCCAGCTCCTAGTGAATCACTTCCTTTCTTCTTCAGATGACACACACATCCCCAGGAGTTCTGCGACCATCACGGCTGTGGCCTGGGCACCAGATGGTTCTATGGCAGTGTCTGGAAATCTAGCAGGGGAACTAACCCTGTGGCAGGAAGCCAAGGCTGTGGCCACAGCACAGGTGAACCAGGGCAACCTCAGTTCTTTGGGTGAATGCTGCCCTGGCTATAAGTTTAATGAAACCTGCCATGGTTAGACGTTGGCTATACCATATGCCTGGGAGGGATAGAAGAAGGTTAATCCTGGCTCCTTGGAAGTACTGAATCAAACTTGTTGTATACACCAGGCTCCAGGCCGCATCAGTGCTCTTATCTGGTATTCAACCCACACCTTCTTTGTTCTCACTGTTGATGAAAAAATCAGCGAGTGGCGAGTGGAACTGCTGAAAGGCTCAACATGCAGAAATTTCAGGTGAAACAAGGCAGCTGGGTGAATGTGGTAGGAATGGTATAGTCTCTTTATAATTGGGATTTTATTCAAATCACTGTTCACTAGATCAATAGGATGTTAGTTATTGAGCAGGAAACCACATTCTGCTCCTGGCCTTGTCAACTTAAATGAATAATTCTTAAGTGCCTACTTAATGGTAAGCTCTGGGCCAGGCAGTGTGAACCAGATACAAATAAGTTTCTTTTTTTTCAGTACTGGGGGTTGAACCAGGGCCTCCTGCTTGCATGCTTTGCAAGTGCTGGACCACTGAGCTGCACCTCCAGCCGCCCCCCCCTTTATTTTTTTTTTTACTTTTTTGAGACAGGGTCTCGCTAAATTACGCAGACTGCCTCTGGTCTCGAACTTGCGATCCTCCTGCCTCTGCCTCCCAAACCGCTGGGATTACAGGCGTGTGCCACTGCACCCAGCTCAAATAAATTTCTTCAGTTTTTATTTTTTGAGACACAGTCTTGCTATGTCACTCAGGCTGGCCTCAAATTTATGATTTTCTTGCCTCAGGGCCCTGAGTAGCTGGGATAACAGGCATGCAATACCACACCCAGCTGGATTTTATTCTATAATTAAGGAAGCTGACAGTAGCTCATGGGGCAGAAGAATTTGAGAAATTATAGAAAAGAGATGATATTTGAGACTGGGCATAAAGAGTGAACAGGAGTTTTCTGGACCAGTAAGGGAAGGGAATAGTATTTCAGGAAAAGGAAGTAGCATTAACAAAAGGCAATGAGGCATGAGGGTGCATGGGGCACTTGGTATAGTCAAGACCTCGGGAGGTTCCTGGAGGGCATGGGGATGAAGGTGAAGGGGAGGGGAGAAGGATTAGATCAAAAAGATAAATTAGGAATAGGCTGTAGAGGGCACAGTGTTAAGAATTTTTAAGTACTGGGGAGTTGAACCCAGGGTCTTGTGCATGTTAGTCAAGCACTCTATCACTAAGCTGCACCCTGTCCCCCTTTTAAATCTTTTATTTGGGGACACGGTCTTGCTAAGTTTCACAGGCTGCCTTTGCCTCAAAATTGTTATCCTCATGCCTCAGTTTGTGAGTCACTTGGAATATACGCATGCACCATGGCTCCTGGGTAAGAACTTTCGAATAGAATAATGATCTGAATTGTATTTGTCTTTGTTTATTTTTGGGGCTGGGATGAAACTCGTACATTTCAAGCACATACTCTTATCTCTGAGCAACACCCCTAGCCCTCGTGATCTGAACTTTACAGACAGAACTCTAGTGGCAATGCGGAGGATGGACTGTAGTAGAGAGATACTAAAGTTAGACTTCTTGTAGCTGTTGGACAAAATATGGGCCCTGACCTAGGCGGTAGAGATGAGAAGGAAAGATGCCGATTTAGGTATGTGTTGCAGGTGGAATCCACAGGGCTTATTTGATCAGTTGGAGGTAGGGACAGAAGGAGAAGGTAAGAATTTGAGAGGTTCCTAGTTTGACCAAGTGAGGAGATGGGAATCATGGATACTGATACAAGAAAAATAGGGGCAAGTCATACAGCTCAGTGATAGTGTGTCCAGCATGCTAAAAGCCCTGGACTTGATCCCTGGCACTACAGGGAAAAAAAAAAAGTGAGGAACAGGATATGTATGCAGAGAAGGTAATAGGTAATACATTTTGCTTTGTTCATCACTTATGAGGAGTACATGGGGAAATGAGGAGTCAGAGGGAGGTTAACTAAAGTAGGATCTTTCTCTGTCCATGCATATCTTTTGCACTCTAGTCTTCACCTGAACCGAGTTCTGCAGGAGGACTTGGGGATTCTGACAGGTCTGGGCCTGGCCCCTGATGGTCAGTCTCTCATCTTGGCCAAAGTGGATTTGAAATTACTACACATGAAGCCTGGGGATGCTCCGTCTGTGATCTGGTAAGATCTAAAATGCTTTTTCCTCATGCGCTGGAGAAAGAAGAAAAGTGGGTTCGTGGTTACCCTAAGGTTGAGTAACTTAGAACAAAGCACTGGGGTCTTAAAGAGAGGTTGCCCTGGGATCAGCCTCTTATTTTCTTATAAACCAGGGACCGTTATGCAGAACATCCTACAATACTGTCCACTGACAAGGAGTATGGGGTGTTTTACCTGCAGCCTGGGGACACTTGGCATCTTTCTTTCTTGGTAAGTCCTGTTTTGGTATGTGTTAAAACGTTTAGCACTAGTACTTTATTTTTGGTTTTTTTTGACACATGGTCTTGCTGTGTAGGCCAGACTGGCCTCAAATTTGCTATGTAGCCCACACTGGCCTTGAAGTAATGATCCTCCTGCCTCTGCCTCCTAACTACTGGGATAATAAGTATTGCCGCAAAGTCTGGCTTAGTACCAGTATTTTTAAATGCTGAGGCATCATGGTGGATGAGAGAAAGGGAAAGGTAATTTGCTCCAAATCCTCTTATCCTCCTTCAGCTGGAGCAGCTCTGCTTTAGAGCACTGGGTATTCAGTTTCCATATAAGATTTTGTTGGCACAAAAAAAGGGTTCTACAGTTTAAAATTCATGGGAAGTCATAAAGCTAGAAGTGTTCTTCATTGCATGTTTTTTCATGTCTCTCCTGTCTTGCCATGGTAAGCATTAGCGCCCTGAGAGCAAGGACTACATTTTGTCTCTGTCATCATGGCTCCTAGGCATTCCACACTCACTGATTAGGGTGTGCCAAAGCGAGGTGTTGACTTCAAGAATAGATTCCTAGAGGCCCCTTATTCCTGGGGGTTTATTAAATCCTGACCTGCTACCTACTAAAGTTATCTACAAAATCTGTCTATGACCCAGTGATTCCATTCCTAAATATGTATGTAAGTGAAGTAAGTGCACATGTTCTCCGAAAGATTGGTATAAGTATGTATATGGCAGCTTTATTCATCATAGCTGAACACCCTAAGTATCTATAAACAGCAAGAAGATAAATCATTTGCAGTATATTTATTTGCCTGCAGTCATAGCCCTGTGGTATCCGATCCTGTCAGATCTCAGAAGCTAAGCAGGGTCAGGCCTGGTTAGTACTTGGATGGGAGACCGCCTGGGAACACTAGGTGCTATAGGCTTGGGAGAAGGACCCAGAAACCCACTCCCCCCACAAAAAAAAAAAATAAAAATAAATAAAAATCAATCTGCCATTGAAAACCCTATGAATAGCAGAGAGGCACTGACAATAGTGTTTTGCCTGCTGTATGTAGGGTTATTATGAGCTGGACACTGACTCAACAGCACCTAACAACAAAAACAACAATATACCAGGGAAAAAAGAATGTGATACTGAATGTTGATAAATGGAGTAAGATAGACATGTCATAGGTATTATTCTGGGCAAAAGAAGCCAGACACAATGGAGTCCATTCAGTATGATTTCACTTGACTGAAGTTCAATAACAAGCAAAAAACTAACTTATGGTAACAGAGGTCAGACTATTGTTAGCTTAGGAGGTGGCTTGGTATTGCCTGGGAATGGCTATGAAGGCAACTTTTGGTGTGATAACAATTGTTCTACTCTTGATCTGGGGGTGACTGCAAGGGTAGACATGTGTAATAATTTCTCAAGATGCACGTTTAATATCTGTGTACTTTACTGTATCTATGTTACAGCTGAAAAAAAAGTTGTAACCTTACTAGAGCAGAAAACTGTGGCTTTGTTTGGCAGAGTTGTGTGGTTATAGGCAGGCTAAATAAAGTGACCTATCCTTTCACAGAAGCAAAAGGAATCAGGCGAGTTTGAACAGAGCCTGGACTTCGAGTTGAATTTCGAGAATCCTAGTAGGTCCCCGATATCAATAACTCAGGCCAAGCCTGAATCTGGTGAGTGGGAACGGGAAATGCTGAGGAGCTCTGAGATGGCCCAGGGAAGGCAGGTGGATCCTTTGAGGCCTGAGACCTGGCTCTAACCCTACTCTGAAAATGGCAGAATCCTCCTTTTTATGTGCCAGTTCTGATGGGGTACTATGGAAACTGGCTGAATGTACCCCCGAAGGAGAATGGACCACAGGCAACATCTGGCAGAAAAAAGTAAAAATGCCTGAAACCCAGACTCCTGGGACAGGCCCCTCCACAGGCTCAGAGTCACACACCAGCATGGCTGGCTTGCGGGGAACTGCACATTTAAAGACACAGCAGTGTAGAAAGGTGAGCTTGAGGGAGGGAGGGAGGAGGCTCTAGGTCTGACACAGCACATTTCAGTGCTTCCTTAACTGAAGGGTCCCCAGGAGAACTCACCGTGTCACTCTCCCCCGCTTCTCTAGATTCACTCAGGCTCCATTACCGCCCTCCATGTTCTGCCTGAGTTGCTGGTAACAGCTTCAAAGGACCATGACGTTAAGCTATGGGAGAGACCCAGTATGCAACTGGTAAGTGTATGTGTGCGTGCGTGCACACATACATGCAGAAGGGGCCGAAGGGATGTTACAGGAAAACAAGCTGAGGGTAAGGAAGGGCAAAAGATCAAAATTATGTTTTCTTCATCCCTCTTGCAGTTATTTGCCTGTTTCTACTTAAAAGGCATGAGAGAAAAATGTGTTAATAAGACCTAGGCTTATAGCCCTCACCACCCCCATTTTTGTTTGTTTCAGCTGGGCCTGTTCCGATGTGAAGGGGCAGTGAGTTGCCTGGAACCTTGGCGGGGACCTAACTCCACCCTGCAGCTTGCTGTGGGAGACACACAGGGCAATGTATACTTTCTGTCCTGGGAATGAAAATGCACTACTCAGTGGAAAGACACCACCTGTGTTAGATGATGCAAAGCCTGAAGATACCAGTGTCTACTTTCTTAGTGAGATTATAAAAATAAAGTGTCAGAAAATCTTAAGTGCAGCCCTGACTGCATTCTCATGTGGATTCAGACCAACAGGGAAAAATATGGATGTTCTAACATGTTTCTTTTCTGATTAAACTTTCTTATTAGAACTGCAAGAAAGCAGACCACAACTATAATAGGTACTTTTTGAAATTAGTTTAGAATTTGTGTCCCTAGCTAGCCTAGGGCCCTAGGTCCCATTCCCAGCAGGAAGAGGAACGAGTGTTGTTTAGCACTTAGTTTTGAACAGAGCCGAAGCACTCTCATTTTAAGGAAGAAAGAGGGAGGCAGTAAAGCATCAGGGCATTTAGGAAGAACTGGGATCTAACTAGGACAACCCATGAAACAGCTCTCTTCTCAGAAATAGTGGCCCACAGAGGAGAGAAGCCAAGGCCCTGAAAGCAGGATGAATCTTCTGGCTTTCCACACCACTTGCAAACTTGATTGATAAAGTAATTGGCATTTTTAAAAGAAATCACAAAATGTCTCTCAAATAGAAGTTCACAAAGCTTAAGACACGAAGCTGAGCATGGTGGCACACACCTGTCCTCCCAGCAACTCCAGAGGCATCGGCAGGGGGATTACAAGATTGAGGCCAGAGGCATCCTGGGTAATTTAGGGAGACCCTGTCTCAAGATAAAAGGTTAGAAAATGGGTTGTGATGCAGCTTAGTGGTAGAGCATTTGCCAAGCATGTGTGAGGCCCTGCATTCAACCCCCTAGTACCAGAAAAAAAAAAAAAGGAAGTTTTTGAGTCTGACCAGGACTTTAGTACTTAGATAGACTGAGGCAAGTGAAAACTCCTCCTACTTCTCTCTTTCCTTCCCAAAATGTATTTAGACTTAGTGACAATCCTCAAAGGGCTTCCCAAACTTTGGGGTATCTGATGAGGACCAGGGTATTAAGTGGTGGGAGACCTGGTCTGTAGTTCATAAACAGGAAAAAGGTAATCAAGATGTGGATGGGAAAAATGGGAATAATTCAGCCCTTATGGCCTCTATTCTTCCTACAGTAATACTTAAAACTGACTTTGTAGAAAAACCAAATTTAAAAGGGAAAAGCATTAGCCCTCATTAGTGGCCCTCAATGTACAGAAGCTATTCTGCTGTGAGGGAATGGAAATGGGATCCTAAGTAACTTGCTAGTTGTAGGATACACAGAATAATAGGTACTTTCTGTCTTTAGATGTGAAGATATACTGATGTCAGAAGAAATAAGTGCTTGGAGAAATACAGCCCAAAGAAGCCAGTGGTAGACTTATACCATTTTTTATTTTACTACACAAAATATCAAAAAGTTCAAAAGTATAACACTGCTTATTTTCCTGCTTGAAGATTGTATTTTCTCTGGGTTATTTAATATCAACATTCACCACAGCTGTAGGAAATTAAATTGAACCTTTAGAAGGTATCGCATACGGACCTGATTGGGGTTATAGACAATAAACTCATTGTAATTAAGGGTATAACCCTCTGGATTCAGAATTCCTGTGTCACTTGCTGGTCCTAAAGGCACTGTACTCCCATTCCTGGAAGAGAATGTGTCAACATCAGCCTTCGGCTAAGAAGTTGGAATGGAAAAAGTAGAGTCTTATCTGTCCAAAAGGTCTTCTCTCTCTCGTCTCTGGGTACTTACAGGGTGATGAAGTGGGCAGGATTAGGAGCCATCTTGCCCAGCCCCTTGGTGCTGTGTTTGCCCTCGAGTAATCCTTCTGCCTTAGGATCAGCCTCTAGTAGCTCATTACACTGACCCAGAGCTACCTGCAAAGCAAATGACCTTTAAATGCCTAGGTCTTACTGAGAATTAGGTGGCTTTACAGCCAACCAGAATGTTCCCATCTGTACTTTTTTCCCTTATTCTAGCAAAGGAACCCAATGCAATTGGAGATTCCATTTGGCTCCTCTTCAGTTGTCCTAGGGGAACCTCTTGATTCTGACATCAAATTTTTCTTGCTGGGGAAAAAAAAACAGGAATTAGTAATAAACTAAAGATCACAGATGTGTTCCAGCCTCACCTCTGATAAAAGCAGCAGTCCTGTATTCTTTAGGCGAGAGGCAAAGCAGTAATTGGCACTCTTGGAAGACATGTCAGCAAAATAGATTCCTTTTCCAAACTGAAATAATCAAAGACCAAGGTCAGCTGCTTGTGCCATTATACTAGAGGGAAAGCTCATACCACTGATCCTGGTTTTCCATTCTCATAAACACAGTATAGACCCTTCTCCATTATTACGCTTCACAATTCTCCAGAGACATGGAAACATCTGCGAACCTCTGCCTTTTGGGGGAATGGACAGATATCTTTTGGAATTTAAAGAAAGAGGAACACAGGGTTATCAGTGAGCTGGCTTAATTTGGGGGGAGGAGTACCACCTAATCCTAATCAGGCGGAACAGGACTGAGTACATCATTATACCCTTTTTCTCCATGCTCATTCCCAAGTTCAATTTCTACTCACCATGTAACCTGTGATGGGAGCCTCAGGTGGGGCAATTCTAAGCCCATGGCTCAGGATTCCCACCCAGTTACTCAGCCTGGAACCATGCCATAGCAGCATCCTAAGAAAAAGTCATTATTAGACTCTGATGCTCTTCTGTGAATATAGGCTATAAAAAAACCAACAGCTGCCTCTGCCCGCCTCCAAGTTCCTTAACTGCACTTATGGCAAGGAACTGTCTTCCCAAACCCGAAGCTAGACTCAGACCTGTTGTGAAGGTCCTCTCTGAAGGCTTCTTTCTCACCCTCTTTCTCTACTTCAAAAACATCCAGCAAGGTCATGGTATAGTCATTGTGTGTGGGAGCATGGGTAGACAGTAGGTACTGGGAAATCACCTGTGGAAAGAATGGAAGAAATGGCCAATATGGATTCTACAGAGCCTGGGCTGAACTGAACAACTGAGGGCTTCTGCTGTAACATGGCAGAAGTTTCTGCCTCTAAAATGGTCTCATAAGGCAGCTATTAAGAGCTCTACTTTCCCATATTCCTAGTAAAGAGAAATTTTGCCCTATTTGACAGTTTGCTTTTAACCAGAAGTAGTTAGACAAGAGTGGGATGGGAGAGAGTGGGTCTTACAGACATGAGACCATGAAAATAAATGGCCATTTTTCTTACTTTGAACTCATAACTTTCATGGTCTAGAGGGTGCAAGGCACAGTGGAGATTTCTGTAGTGTTGATCCAATGGGTGTTCTGGGCTTTGGAGTTCTGTCTTCACCAATTTAATGGCAATTTCAATGTCTCCCAAAGCCTGAGATGATGAGATACAGAATTAATGTGAGGAAACCTAGGATAAAAAATTTAATGCATCCTAATGGGTATATAGCTCACCTCTAGCAGCTGTACTTTGTCTGACAGTTCTTTCTCTGTCTGGATCAATGGAGGGGTACGGAGTCTAAGGACAGAGATATAACCATAATGAGCTGTTTGATTTGTGGCTAAAAGGCACATAACTAAAGATAGACTAAAAATAGGTCATTTAGAATGTAGACATCAATTGGGGCTTTTCATTTGAAAGAGAGAACTATAAAAATACTTCAACTTGGTGGGTGTAGTGTCACGTGCCTTTAATCCCAGCAACTCAGGAGGCAGAGGCTGGAGGATCACATGTTTGAGGCCAGAGGCAGCCTGCATAACTTAGTGAGACCCTGTCTCAAAATACAAAGTAAAAAATGGGCTCAGGGATAACTCAGTGCTTGAGCACTTGCAAAAAGCATGTGTGAAGCCCTGGGTTCAACTCCCTAGTTCTCAGGAGAAAAAAAAAAAAAAAAGACCTTACCTTCCAAATACATAAAGGGATGTAAATATATACTCTGAGTAGGATAATACAAACTACATAGATTTTTACATTTGGGAAATTCTTTATTATGAGATCCTTTAAAAAATTAGCTATACTGACATTGATAAGGAATAGTCTGGCTATAACCTAGCAGAGGTCAATCTGTTTACTACTCAGGGCTATGTATAGGTTACAGGGTTTTATAAAGCAATAGAAGGAACAGAAATAGAAAGGAAAACAAAAACAAATCAACAAGACTGGGGATATACTTCAATGGTGGAGCGTTTACTACTCAGTTGCCTACCATGCATAAGTCCTGAGTGGGATTCCCTAGCACCCAAAAGAAAAAAAAATCAACAAGGATAAAAATGTGTGTTCAGCTGGATGTGGTAGTGCAGGTCTGTAATCCCAGCACTCAGGAGGCAGAAGCAGGAGGATCAATGCAAGTTAAAGGCCAACACAGGCTACACAGGGAGACCCTGTCTCAAAAATCCAAAAATGTATTTTTACACATTTAATATCATTTGAATTCACAAACATGGTGTTAGTGTGGTTACCTCAAATAAAAAGAAAAGTGGTGATATGCTTACAAGTGTTGTACCCATTCTCTCCTGAGTTGGTAAGTTTCACTTTGTCAGAGAATATGGTTATAATCAGGCCAGGAGACAGAGACAGACTTCCTTTGTCCATCCCTTCCCCCCTTTTTTCCCCTAGTACTGAGGGTTTGAAGCCAGGGCTTACATATACTATAACAACTGCTGTAACACAGGGCTGCACCACAAGCCCATTTTTTATTTTTTATTTTGAGTCAGGGTCTTGCTAAATGACACAGGCTGCCTTTGGCCTCAAAATCATGATCCTCCTCCCTCTCAAGTAGCTGGGATTACAAGTGTGCCCTATGGCATCCTGTATTTCTAAACCAATTAAACAGGCTACCCATAAATCATGTCGGCTCTATATCTACTTAAGATAACTCCCTTAGGAATAAAAGATTAAGAGGATTACAGATGCAGATGATTGACTCAGGTAACGTATAGGTAGACAGAAGAACAAAGTGAAGTAACAGCACAGGTCTTACCCAAAGTCATGTGGGATCCTGGTATAGAATTCATTGCACGCTTCCAGGAGAGCTTGTCCACACTGGCCAGCCCGAATACAATCCTCAATCTTCTTAAGGGACTGGTAACCTGCCTTGATTTGCATCACTGTCAGCTTCCCTAGAAGCCCAGCCAGAGATCAGACTCCAAACTAGGGCCCTATCCTGTGAAGTCTACTTACATGCCTGCTCAACAAAAACTATCACCTGCTAACTTTCTAAGATTTCTTTTTTTTCAGTACTGGGGGGTTGAACCTAGGGCCTCATGCATGCTAGGCATTGCTCCATCACTTAGCCACACACCAAGTCCCTTTTTTTATTTTTTATTCTGAGAGATGGTCTCACTAAGTTGTGCAGGCTGCCTCTGGCCTCAAACTCACGATCCTCCTGCCTCCACCTCTTGAGTTGCTAGGATTATAGGTGTGTGTCATGGTGCCCAGCTTCACCTTTCAAAATAATGCCTCCTCTCCATCAAACTCTCAACCCCAAATCCTATTTTCTTTATTCAGTGATTTCAGCAAGCTTTAAATCATGATAGTGATGAAATATCCCATTAAAGGAACCAGTAAAAATGAACAGATAATGTAAGACAGCATCTGAAATCCTACCAAGTGGGGCTTTTTTGGTGTCATACTTCATTTCAATCATCATCTCTTCCATTGTCTGGACATTACAGATCAACTTTATCAGCTCCTGTACCCGAAGGTCTAGTTGTGACTCTGGTTTCAAGGGGGCTTTAGTAGATTTCTCTTGTTTTGTTTCATCTTCATTCTACAGCAAAACAAAACCCATAAAACTGAAAGGATCTGTTCTGAGACCCTACCAGGAGTGGTTGGTTCTACAGAACGATCCTCCCTCTGTGCTTGAACACAGGTACATTCTATTAGTAACTTAGTTAGAGTAGTCAGTGTGACTCCTACCTGAGTACTGCTTCTGCCCCCACAGTGAAACAATCAGATTAAGTCTAAAAGGCCATCTCAATGTGATATAAAGATAGCTATTATAGCTCTGATTTTCTGACCTTAGTAAGACTAAAATGTCTCCATTTTTCAGAGTTCTGAGCACAGGTTTCAGCATCCTGGTGGACCTCAGTTTGTCAACATTAATTAGGTTTTTTTCTTTTTTTTTTTTTTGGTGCTGGGGATTAAACCCATGGCTTCATGCATCCCAGGTAAACACTGTACCACTGAGCTACACCCCAGCCCTTATTTTCTCTCTCTCTCTCTTTATTCTTGCCATGTAGTCTAGGCTCACCTCAAACTCATGATCCTCCTGCCTCAGCTTCCCAAGTGCTGGGATTATAGGCATGTTACACCACCATGCCTGGCTTCCTTAATGTCTTTATTGTGGTACAGAACCAGAAGTGAACACAACTTTAAATGCTGTAGTTTTCTCAGTCTGATTATTTATTACTCTCCTCTTGGTCCATACATTAAAATTCTGGAAGCAGGGCCTCAGATTTCATAACAATTCTAGTAAATAGTATAGCAAAGACTAGAAAGGCACATTCCAGTCTCATTCTTTCTGTCTTTGCAAGATTACAAAGGTGAGTGAGAGTTATTTATGAGGTGGTAAACGGCAACCAGTCAAGATGTTCTGGCCTGTTCTGGTCTTGGATCAATCTAAGCCATACTGCTAGACTACAGACTGGTTAAGAGAGAGCTTCACCCCCCACCCCCAAGGTATAGTCAGTTTACCTGAGTATTGGTGGCATAATCCATCTGCAGCATATCATATTTTCCAGGTACTTTCTCAAACTTCTCACGATCCTCCCAATTGTTCTTCGTTTTGTCAAGGAATCTGTAGAGCCCAAGGTGGTAAGAAAACCTTACGAATAAAGATGTACTACCAGGGATAGACTTAGAATTATTTCCTTAGAAAATCTCCAAGACATTAATGTCCCCTCACAGAGCTCATGTACACATCAATTTTCTATAAAACTCAATTCTAAATTAGGACACTAGATAGAAAAACTCTGGATCAAAAGAAGTTTTTTAAAAAGTGGGTAAAAAAGACCCCTGGGCTATTCAAAGGTCCAAAACATCACGAAAAACTACTGAGATTTAAAATAAAAGGTATCTATCCAGTGTCTTTCCCTCAAAGAAACATGTTCCCAGAGACTCCAGAAAGTTCTTCATCTGCATCACAGTAAAAAAATTTTAAACCCTAGCTGTATATTCTCCACTTTTCCCAAATCTCCTGAATTTGTTGTGTTCTAAATATATTCTTCTGGTTTCAGTTTCAAGGTTCTGGTTGATATAATAATCACTAAACAATGCAATTTGATGTTCTGATTACAGAGTGTCAGAGGGGAAAGAAATTTACATTTAGGCCAAATCACAATCATAAAATATTTTGACAAAATAGATCCAAAACAAAAGGTTTGTTTTTGAACTCATTTCTTAGCACTCACTTTTTCTGAAAGATTTCCTTGGCCTTGTTGAGGTCACCTGAACAAGCCACCAGGCTGTGCTGCCCCATTTTCCCAACTGCAAAGTAAATGCCACACATAAGAGGGTTCCCTATCCAGCACCCCAAGAATAGTTTCCTAATATTAACAAGTCAGCTGTCAAAGATCTCTCTGCTTACCATCTGCACAATCAGCAGGGAAAGGACAAGGGAAAGGTAAAAGGGCTTAGGGAACTGATTAGGTTGATAGAAGTTACCTCCTAATTGCCATAGCCTATGGGAAGTACTTGTGGTCCAAGCACAGGAAAGTTCTCAGCCTCAATGGGCCACTCTTAGTGTTTCCAATGTGAGTTTCCTAATGAGGATGCCTAACAATCCCCAACTTAAAGCAGTCTATTTTGATTCTTGAACCCCTTTCAGACTTCAGAGTCTCCATTTACTCAATTTAAACCCACCCACTCACTATACTCCTTCTGGATTTCTGAATGACAACTCATAAAATCTATCATAAAAGACATTACCTCGGCCCCATCTCATCCAAACACTGAAGTTTCTCTGGAAATCATCTTCTAACAGCTGAATAAGATAATACTTGTTGTTGTTGAATTGGAGATTGGTCTACGATGGGTGAGAGAATCAGCAACATAAAAAGAGGTAGTTTTGCAAATGGAAGTCACATAAACCAATGACTTTTCCTTGGTCACAGCTACTAATAATTTCCATAAAGAAAAGGACACCATGATATAAGAAAAACTAGATTCCTGTCAGAGTAAGGATATAAATAAAGAAGGTTTATATATGAAACTGGATTCTCAGGCATTAAAATGGAAGCCTGGAAGCTTCCTAACCCCCCCACTTAACCTCAATATTCAACCCTGATTGGTTCTTCCTGCTTCAGCTCCCTCGATTGATATTTTCTTGGTTATCTGTGTTTTGTAACTCCCAATCCATTCCCAATAATTATTTTCCAAATACAAACAGTGTCTATGGTCCGTATGTCTAACACTATTATGCTTGTTTGTTTAGCTGATTTCTTACTCTTTAATAGTTGTACTTAAGAGCTTTGGTTAGTCAGCTGCAGAAATTTGACAATGATCTGAGAGCAGGACAATGTTGGGAGAGGATTAAAAACATGCAGAAACTACAGCCACATCTGTCCCATCCCTAACCTGACCTGATTTGGAGACACTCAGAAACAATATGGCTAAAATATACAAAAAGGTATCTGTAAGTAACTTAGTAAAGAGAAAATAGAGAGTGGTCCAAGATAAGCAATAGCAGCTAGTACTGGAGATCTGAGCCATCTACTTTCGGCTTCCTGACATTAAAATCATTGGTATTAGAACAAAAAGATGATGTTA
>VMDO01007841.1:60400-78255 GCA_007922755.1 Pedetes capensis
AGGGGAAACACTATTGTCAGTGCTTCTCTGCTGTTCATAGGGTTTTCAATGGCAGATTGATTTTTGGGAGGGGGTTGCCAGGTCCTTCTCCCAAGCCTACAGCTTCTGGTGTTCCCAGGCGGTCTCCCATCCAGGTACTAACCAGGCCCGACCCTGCTTAGCTTCCAAGATCTGATGGGATCGGATGCCACAGGGCTATAGCTGCAGGCAGAACAAAAAGAAGGCTTAAATATTTTCTATCTGCTTATATTTTAAGTAGATATAATAACAGAGAAATACTAGTAACCTGGTAAAATTAGATACGTTAGAAAACAAATTCAAATATAAATTGTTATCCAGGAAATTAACCAGTAAAAATTATCTATCCAAAAAAAAAGACATAAATAATTTAATCAAAAAGAAAAAATAACAAACTTAACTACATACAAACTAAAAACTTCAATAGAGTCTACAAGTATATCATAAGGAAACTGAAAAGGCAAATGACAAATTTGGAAAACATGAGCAATTTATTTCATAAACAAATAGCTATTCTCCATATTATATAAAGTTTCTTGAAGCCATCAAAAAAAAAAAAACAAACAAAAAACAAACAAACAAACAAAAAAAGATGACCAAGAACATACTTAAAAATTTTTAAATATGCAAAAGGACTGGGTACTGTGGTACACACCTGTAATCCCAATGTCTCAAGAGGCTGAGGCAGGAGGATCATAAGGTCAATGCCAGAGACAGTCTGTTTAACTTAGCTCAAAATAAAAAATAAACCAATGGGGCTAGGGGTACAGTTCAGTGGCCAATCACTTACCTAGCATGCATAAGGCCCTGGGTTCAACCCTCCAGTACTGAGGGAGAAACCGCCCCCCCAAAAAAACAAAACAAAACAAAAAAAACCATTTATATATGCAAAAGAATGTGAACAGAGAGCTCACAGGTTCAATGAAAGACAAAGTTTACATAAAGATCTGCTTCTCACAGAGGACTTCACTATCAGGTAGAATGTGCTTGGGCTGAATACTCAGGAATTTAACTACTAGTGGCTTGTAGAAAAAAATTCAGAGTTAAAGATCTGGGCACTGGAATGTTATCATCAATAATTATCAAAAAGAAATTCCCATAAATAGAACGGCTCCTCCTCTTACTTGATTTAGCATGACATCATAGACATCATTTCCTTCACAATACACGTGAGCCTAGAGAGAGAGAAAAGAACAACAAAATAACAACAAAAGACATCAGTACCGTCTCAGTCCTGAAATTCAAAGTGAGGCTCTAAACTTTTTTTATGCCTCAAGGTTCATTCTCTAGCACCCTCCACACCTATCTTCCAGGGAAGGAAATGGCAATGTATGTTCTACACATAGCCTGTCATTACTATAATGAAAACACACTGCCTTTTTCTAATTACAGATACACAAGAGATTCTAACTCAAAAGAAACCTGCCTAAGAAGCAGCTTTTCTTCTGTATTCTTCAAATCCTTTTCCCATTCATCAATAACTCATGCCATTCCAGAGCAGTTTCTCATCAGAATAAGAAGACAGTTCTCCCTTAATGATGATATCATTTTCTGGTTGAAAAGAGAACATGGTGTAGAAGGCTGATGGCCAGCCCAAAAGGTAAGCATGCTAACTCCCTGATTATAAATTCCAAACCCTACCACTCCCACCTGAGCTTTGGAGAAAATTAATCACTAGGAAAATTTCAAAGTGTACTTCTAAAATGAATCCTAATAACAAAAGAATATTGCTCTTTAGGAAATCAGTGGACCGAGACTCGGTTCCAGAGCCACTCACCTTTCCCACTTTGGCTGTACACTCTGGGTCCACAGGAGCTTTGCCCTTTAACAGTAAGGCCTTCACAGATTCTGAGGAAAGACAAATACATCCTACAATTACTTACATGGGAATCAACAGTAGCTGTCATGACTAGAAAGCTGTCATAATTAACTTTGCCCTTTGCAAGTATTCCTGGTCTTCTCCCTAGGCCTCAATCCATCTGAAATACATGAAAATGAAGATTCAGCAAAGTAGACTAGCACTGTGTTATGCTCAAAGTATAGAGAAATCAATTAGTTATATCTTCAAGGAAGGAAGAAACAATAATTCAAAGAACAAGATATCATCCTCACCCCTCCCAGCAGAAACCCTCTTGCTAGCCCAAGTCCTTTGTGGCCAACTACCTTGCTTATCTTCTGTGCGGTCCTTATCATCCTTTCTTCTAGCCGAAGGCTCCTTTTTCACTCCCTGCCTCTGGTATGTGCGTGTTTTCTTGGCAGGAAGGTCTTCTGTTGTTGTATTGCCATTATTAACTCTTTTGGTTTCACTTAATGATACAGAAGCTAAAGGCAAGAACAATGAGCAAAGAAGAAAAGACACAGTGAATATGATCTCATATCAATAAAACCCCAACCTTTTAAAGAAATTATTTAAGATGGTTTTGTAGGCTTACAAGCAATAACTGCCACAGCACTATTCCTGAGAACTGAGTAATACTTACAAATTATTATTCTAGCCAAATTTAAAAAACAAAAACAAAAACGGGAGTTGAAAGGTTCTTTTAATTCCACAGTCTGAGGCCCGAGTCTCAGTCTACTTATCTTTTCTGTTTCTCTCTTCTGTTTACTTACGTCCCCAAACTCCCCAGCCCCAACACCTACCTTCAAACTACTTGAGGCCATATAAGATAATGGTTAACAGAGTGTCTAAGCCTGTGTCTGGCTTAGAGCCCAGCTCCGTTTGGAAAAGTTACTTGGTCTTTGCTTCAGTTGCCCCAAATGTAAAATTCAAAGGCTGAAAATAGTATCTACCTTATAGGGTGGATCTATGCATTTAATAACATGATACATGGAATACTATACCTCAACAATTCTAAGATTCAAATTTTACTTTCTTTGAAATTAGGATTATCTCTCTCTTTGTGTGTGTGTGTGTGTGTGTGTGTGTGTGTGTATTGGAGGTTGAACCCAGGGCCTCGCGCTTGCATGCTCTGCAAGTGCTGGACCACTGAGCAACACCCCCAGCCCATTTTCTCAGTTTTTGAGACAGGGTCTTGCTAAGTTACGCAGACTACCTCTGGTCTTGAACTAGTAACCCTCCCGCCTCCGCCTCCCAAGATGCTGGGATTATAGGTGTGCACCACTGCGCCAGGCAAAAATTAGGATTATTTTACAATGGATGACACATAAATAGTCAATCATGATTTAACAGGAAGGGTTTGTCCTTTCTTAGTGCTATATAAAATAATGGTGAAAGTTAGCGGGGAGCCTGGGTCCGGGGTCTAGTGCCACTGCATTCCATGGGAGAGATCCAGGAAGTGGGCAGCAAACCTTGGACCTTGGTCACATTTATAAATGATTTTACAAATGGCCCCAGAAAAGAATTTAGAAGATGATTTGTTTTAGAAGTGGAAGGAAGAGTGACAGACAGGCAGGCTGAGGGAGAACAGGGAGGGGCCTAGGCTGGTGTAGAGAGAGGAGAAGCAGGTTAGAAGGCCAAGGAGTTAGGTTAGGTCGGTGTAAGAAGGGAAATGGTTAGGTAAAGAGAGATAAAGTTAGGTTTTCTGATGGAGAAATCATACAGGGGGCAGGTCCAGCAGTGAAGACCAATGAACAGCAGCATTTAAGCATCTGAAATAGAGGTTAGGAATTGCATTAGATCCATCAGTGAGGTTACAGGCATCTCTGAACATCTGTGTAGACTGCATACAGCTGTGGGCATCTGCAGAGTTCTGTAGGTTGCCTTGAACACTGCTTTAAGCTGCAAATATCTGTGGATATTGCAGACTGGACAATGCTGAGAATTGTGGACACTAAGGATTTTGGACGCTAGGCAGATGGAGAGGCTTTTGGAGTTAGTCCCTAATCTCATTAAAGGGAAAAAATATTCTTCCCCTCTCTTTGATCTTGTCTTCAGGTACGGCCCATGTCTCTTACCCATCAGCCTAGGCTGTACTGTCAGAGTCATAAAATAGGTCTTTCTCTTTATCGCAAAATGGGGTCCTGCTTCAAACGAAGGTCCCTACCTTAGGCTTGATGTGGAGGCACCTGTGGCTTTCACATCCAGAGTACTGCTTACGGATTAGACCATTTGTGAAGGTGCAAAACGTTACTCTTGGCAACCGTGCCATTAGCAAGAATATTCTTTCAGGGAAGCACTGACCACCAGATCAATGTCTTTGTCTCAGAGAAAAGTTACATTGATATTTATATTACATATGGCTAGGGAGCGAATGCCTGTAGCCACCGTGGCCTCCAATCCCGTCAGATCTCGGAAGCTAAGCAGGGTCAGACCTGGTTAGTCCTTGGATGGGAAACCGCCTGGGAATACCAGGTGCTGTAGGCTTGGGAGACTGACCCGGCATCCCACTCCCCAAAATCATTACGTCATTGAAAACACAATGAATAGCAGAGAAACACTAACAATACTGTTTCGCCTATTATACACAGGGTCGCTTTAAGTTGGACACCACTCCACGGCACCTAACAAGGAGCAAATGGCTGGGGAGTAGGTGAATGAGAAATAGGTGGCTGCAAAGACCTCTTAATTCTCTTTCTTTCTGCCTATTACCCTCTAAGAGTGAAGTCCACAACTTTTTTAACTGAATGACATTAGATATAACTAGATACCGGCACTACGTTTCCTGTTACACGTCCACAGGCGTTTTTGGATCTAGGAGCTGTAATACGAAAACGCAACTTTAAAAATTTGAGGGCCAAGGGCAGGTCGTGGGGAGACGGAAGAACGAGGGGCCAGAGTACCTTTCCTTTTCCGACTTCCAGACCCCAGCATTCCGCCCCCCAACAATGCACTCCGAACCTCGCTTCTGGATACTGCTAGATCTCCGCCGTCTGGCCGCCATGAAGTTCAAACGCTGACGTCATTAACTCGCTCCCAATAATCGCGGGTTCCGGGTCACACGCTGCACCACGCAGCGCGCGTGCGCCCCGGCTAGAAGTCCAGTAGTCTGGAACAAAGAAACGCACCAATAATATTTGCATGACGCTTTGCGTTGTGGGAAGTCACCATGAGCAAAAAATGTCTTGACTCCTGGGAGCCTTATAAGTCCTGCCCAAGGTCGCTTTCTTCTATAGGGCGGAGGGAAGCTCATCAGTGGGGCCACAAACTGAGTGCGCTGTCACTCTACCCCATGTCCCTTGGGAAGGTCTGAGACTAGGGCCAATGAGCGGCCCTAACAGGGCTCTCCCTGAGTTTCGGGGAGGTGAGTTCCCAGAGAGCGGGGCTCTGCGCAAGGGCAGACTGGGCAGGAGATGCTGAGGACCCTCGCCTCTGGGGGCCCGGCGGATGCCTCCCTAGCTGGAGCTTGGAACAGACTCACGGCCGGCAAAGTGAGTTCAATGGCTGAGGTGAGGTACCCCGCGCGGGGCCCTCATAACCTAATTCAGACTACTCTCCCCCGTCCTCCACTCGTTTTTTAGCTGAACACCGGGGCCTTTAAAATTTAAAGTTGTCGAGGCGATCCTCCTGAAGCCTCTCAAGTCGCTGGGCTTGTGCCACGGCCCCTGCCCTCTTTTAAACGTTTTCAGTGTTCAGTAAACAGGAACGGAATGGTCGAGGAAAGCTAACAGACACGGGAATACTTGAGGGTCATCTCGTAAGTGGTGACACTAGGTTAGGGGTTCCCAAATATTTGGCTGCACGATATTGTAGAGCTGTATGAACAGATTCCCCAGTGCACATTCTCTGAATCAAAAATAGAAAGGAAACCAGGAGTGTATGTTGAGCGAAAACACTGGGTAATTATTATTTTGGCTCGAATATCATTTAGAAATGTATTGTTAGGCTAAAACAGCTTCCAGTAAGAAGAAATGAGAGCTTCACTTTATATATGGAAGCACACATACAAGATTTCTAGATGAAACATTATTAAATAAAATCCAACGGTATATTAAAACTCAAGTAGATTTTATTCCAAGTATGAAAAAATGATTCAAAAGTAGGCAACTGGTTATTTCAACAAATGCTTGCTGGATTCTTGGGATAAAATAGTTTAGCCAAAATGGACATACTTCGTATTTTAATAGCGCTTGTATTTGAGGACAGATATTTATGAAGTAGTTGCACAAGCAAATGTGAAAATGTAGCTGTAGCAAGCGCTGCTAAGGAGAAGCATACATTACCAAAGGAAATTAATGGATGAACAGATTGGGGAACTCCTCACTGAGGAAATGACATGTATTGAATTGTAGGAAAAGAATCAGTTGAGTAAGGAGGGGAGACAGCACGTGACTGGAGCAATGAGAGCAATAGAAGTGTGAGATGAAATTGGGGAGGAGTCATTCACAATAGTCCAACAAAAATTTAAGTATTTGGGAATCAATCTAACCAAAGACCCTAAAAACCTATGCAATGCAAACTTCACATCATTGAGGAAAGAAATGGCAGAAGATACTAAAACATGGAAGGACCTCAGTTGCTCATAGATCAGGAGAATTAATATTGTATAAATAGGTATATTACCAAAAACTATTTATAGATTTAATACAATCCCCATCAAAATTCCAATGACAGACTTTGCAGAGATAGAAAAAAAAATCCTAAAATTCATATGGACGCACAAAAGACCATGTATAGCCAAATCAATCTTAAGCAGCAAGAACAGTGTAGGAGGTATCATAATACCCTCTTCAAATTGAGCTACAGAGCCTGCTGGCAAACATAGCTTGGTACTGGCATAAAAATAGGCATGAATATCAATGGAACAGAATTGAACTCCCAGAGATAGGCCATGCAAATACAGCCACCTGATCTTTGACAAACGGAATAAAGATGTTCACTGGAGAAAAGATAGCCTCTTCAACAAATGCTGCTAGGAAAATTGGATATCTATTTGCAGAAGAAAAAAAAAAAAAAAAGACTCGTATCTCTTCACCTGTATGAGAGTCAACTCAAAATGAGGCAGAGACCTCAACAAAAATCAAGAAACCTTAAAAGTACTGAAAGAAAAGATAGGGAACATGCTTCAACACAGGCATGGGCAAGCATTTCGTTAACAAGACCCTAACTGCCCAGGAAATGGCACCAAGAATCAACAAATGGGATTATATAAAACCAAAAAGCTTTTGTACGGCAAAGGAAACAATAAAGGAGGAACCCACAGAATGGGAGAAAATCTTTGCATCCCTCACACCTGACAGAGAAGTAATCTCTAGAATATACAAAGAATTTAAGAAATCAAACACCAAAATAACAAATAACCCAATAAATAAGTGGGTAATGGACCTGAACAGTTTTCAAAAGAAGAAATACAAATGGCGAATAAACACATGAGAAAATGCTCTGTATCCTTAACTGTTAGGAAAATGCAAATCAAAACAACACTGAAATTCCATCTCACTCCAGTAAGCATGGCCAAGATTAACAAAACAAATGAATGCCTGCAAGGATGTGGAGAAAAAGGAACCCTTTTACACTGTGGGTGAGACTGTAAATTAGTTTAGCCACTTTAAAAATCAATATGGAGGTACCTTAGAAAACTGATAATTGAACTGCCAGATGACCCAGCTACACTACTCCTGGGGATATTCCCAAAGGAAGATAAGTCATCATACCAGAGGGACGCCTGGACTTCCATATTTAATGCAGCACTCTTTACAACCACAAGGGTATGGAATCAACCAAGATATCCATCAACAGAGGAATGGATTGAAAAGTTGTGGTATATATACACAATGGAATATTATTCAGCAATAAGGAGTGAAATTATGTCATTTGCAGCAAAATGGATCCAACTGGGGAACATCAGTTTAAGCGAATTAACCCAGACTCAAAAAGAGAAATACCATATGGTCTCACTCATATGTGGGAGCTAAATCTAACTTAAAGAAAGAAAAATGATTATACATATTTAGATATAAAAAATGAACAATCATACCTATCTAAGAAGGGAAAAACACTAGCAGATCAGAGAGGAGGGGATCAGTGGGTGGGAGTGGAGACTGGGGAAGGGGAGGAGGGAAGGGGAAATATTGTAGAGGGGTAAAGAGGGAGAGGAAAATCTCAAAATATAGGATGCAATTATATGAACACAGAAAAAAATGTAAAATATAACCCAGGATGGCATATGATTTTCACTGCATATTAAAATTGCTACATTTTTTCTTCTTCAGTTTATACTGTTCTTTAAATTTTGTTAGATGATGAATGTGTAAGCAAAAGTGATTTAATAGTTGTATAATCAATATAGCAAATGACTTATTACTCTGTATCCCCCCCAATATTTACAAATAAAATATAGCCAACAAATTTTTAAAAGAAAAGAAAAAGATATTGGAGGGGAAGCCAGTGCCCACACCAAGCCAGGCTTTCCTTAGGAAGGTCAGAAGCTGTACTTTGGCCGTGTGTGTGTGTGTGTGTGTGTGTGTGTGTGTGTGTGTGTGTGTGTGTGTGTGAGAGAGAGAGAGAGAGAGAGAGAGAGAGTAAGAGAGAGAGAATGAGAATTACAGATGGACTGAAGGCTAATATTCAAAAACAACGTTTAAAAACTCGTAAACAGAAAATTACATAAAAGACTTTGGACTTAGAGGTAGGCAACAGTTTTCTTAAGATACCAAAGTCATTGACTATAAGCCAAGATATTAAGCCATGTGCAGTAGTGCACACCTATGATCCCAGCGACGGGGCAGGTGGAGGCAGGAGGATTGCGAGTTTGAGGCCAGAGGCAGCCTTCATAATTTAGTGTGATCCTGTCTATAATTAACTAATTAATTAAATAAACAAAATGGCCTAGGGATGCAGCCCAGTGGTAGAGCACTTGCAAATTATATGTTAGGCCCAAGTATCAAAATACTGATACATTTAATTACATTAATGTTGAGTTTTGTTCATCAAAAGACATAAAGTTTAGAAATAAAAATTCTCATTATTTGTGTACAGTCTTATTATGAATATAAAAAAATTCAGAAAAACCTACAGATTAAAATTTTTAATTTACTATGAAGGCATCACAAGACTGATAGAAAATAACATGTAAAGGGCATTGCAAGCCAAGTGCAGTGGCTCACACCTGTAATCCCAGCAACATAGGAGGCAGAGGCAGGAGGGTTGCAGGTTTGAGGCTAGAGATAGCCTACAAAATTTTGTGAGACTCTGTCTCAAAATAAAAAATTTAAAAATGGGCTGGAGGTGCAGCTCAGTGGTAGAGTGCTTATAAAGTATAGTGAGGCCCTAAATTCAACCCCTTCCCCCAAAAAAACACAGATTGGTTAACTTGTTTTAGTGACAGGCCAAAAGCTTCTGACTTAATTATAGCACAAATAAAGTAGACTACATCGGAAGGGCAATAATTTGAAGATAGGAAAATGTAGTAAAAATTAAGACTATCAAAAAATTAACATTTAATAGAATGCTTTTTGTTTAATAGACAATGTGCTAAAGGCTTTACATGCATAACATCATTTAATTTCACAATAATAAAAGTAGTGTTTACTATACTATGAGATTTATGTACATTATTAAATTCTCAAAACAGGTTATGGGACAGGTTATCATTGTCATATTACAACTGAAGAAATTGAACTTTAGAAATATTTAAGTACCTTATTCATGATCATTGTAATAGATTGCTAGGATTGCCATAACTACATACCAAAAACTGTGTAGCTTAAGTGACAAATTTATTTTTTCATACCTGGAGGCTAGAGGTCTGACATAAAGATGTAAACATGATTGTTTTCTCCTCCCTCCTCCCTTCCTCCTCCTCCTCCTCTTTCTCCTCCTCCTCCTCCTCCCTTCCTCCTCCTCCTCCTCTTCCTCCTCCTCCTCCTTTTTGTGGTACTTGGGGGTTGAACCCAGGGCTTTGCACATACTTTGCAAGTGCTCTACCACTGGGCTGTAACCCCCAGGCTGGGTTTTATTTTTTTATTTGGAGATATGGTCTCACTAAGTTATTCAGGCTGCCTCTGGCACTGAACTTTCAATCCTCCTGCCTCAGCCTCCCGAGTTCCTGGGATTAGAGGTGAGTACCACCATGGATGGCTCAGGGTTGGTTTCTTCTGAGGCCCCTCAGAAGACAGTCATCTTGTAGATGGCTTGTAGATTGTCATCTTCCTCTAGTGTCTTCACATGATCTTCCAGCTGTGTTTGTCTGTCCTGATCTCCTCTTAGAAAGACTCCCCTCATACTGGATTTTATGGCTCCAATTTACAACCTTAACTTACTTTAATAGCCTCTTTGAAGGCTCTATCTCCAAATACAATCAAATTCTGAAGTTCTGGGGATTAGGACTTCAATATATGCATTTGGAGGCAGAGATACAGTTTAGCCTAAATATGTCCTTAGCCTATATATGTACTTTTAAGTCAGACCTGGGTGACTGCAAATTATGTTCTTTGTCTGTTAGGCTAATGTATTCTTCAGTTCCATGGCAGTAACTACCATTCCACACATATTTTTGAAAAATGACCATGGTAAAGATTTTAGATTTCCCTTTACGATGACTCCTAAAAATCAGGGCTCAGGATGATTACACCAAAGATTTTTTTACAATGGGATTAAGTACATAGAATATTTATGCTTCCCATTGTTAATGAAAAAGGAGTCTTTTCCATTAGGGGTCAGTATCTTGACTAGTATGGGAAACTGTAGCAAATTAAATGTATTTTATTTTCCTTATTGTCCTATGAAATGAAATTAGTTTAGAAAAGGAATTTAAAATTTTCTAGAAGCATATCTTTCTTTTTTTTCTTGAGAGAACATTCAAGTGTCTGTTGAGCACAAGTTTAAATGTCAATTTATTTTAGGAAATATTTATAGATCATTAAAAATAGGAGATTATGAGCTAGGAGCTGTGATACATGCCTGTAATCTCAGTGACTCATGAGGCAGGCAGCCTGCATAATTTAGAGAGACTGTGTCTCAAAATTTAAAAAATAAAATAAAAAGGAGATAAGAGTGCAGCTGAGCTCAATGGTAAAGCATTGGCCTAGCATGTACAAGGCCCTGGGTTCTAACCCCCAGTACTGAAAAAAAAAATTACTTCTGTCTCTTGTCTCTAAGTTATTTTCTCGCCTTTTCAAAACACAAAACACATATATAGTTACTTTCAGTAATAATACATAAGTGGAGGTAATACCAGCAGTCATCAGAAATATCTTAACTATCCACAGAATTTCCAAACTGCTCTCATATACTCTTAACAAAATAAGTTCCAAGTATAAAGTGAATGGTTCATATTTCTAGAAGTAGAGTGCTGTTATTGCTCTTACTCCTTTCCACTTAGAAATACCAAAAAGGTCATGTAATTCTGTGGCCCTTGGGGTAGTATTTTATTCATCTTTTTTGTTATGGTGGAGAAGAGAGAAGGAGTATCAAACCCTTTAATTTTAGGACATGAAAGGCAAAAACATTTTAGTATTTCAAGGAAAAAAAAAACACAGCAAAAATGAAACTTAATTGTCCATGTTAAATATCACAAATGTAAAAGGAAATATTTCCCCAAGGATTATCCATATGTGAATATAGAAGGGAAAGGATTTCTTTCCTCACATCCTTAGGTTCATGGCTGAAACCCTGTATAACAAAAGACCGATTAACAAGAGAAAAGCATACAACTTAAATTAATATTAGTTTTATTTGACACTGGAGATTTCAGAAATGAAACTCAAGGAAATGGGGAGATCTGTTTATTTTTATGGAGGGTTGTGCAAAAGTATGATTTGAAGATGAAAAGAATATGATCTAATGATAATGAACTAGGCATGGGAGGAGGAGGATTTTGTAAGGCCTATTTGGTGAGCCTCTCTTTGGCATTCCTGTATGACATTCCTTTCCTGGGGGTACCAGACATCTGTCATCTATTTTTAGGGGAGAAGGGAGAGAGAAGGTCATAGAGTGGTATTTTTAGGTTTTATCATCAGCTTCTGAGCAGAAAGGACAAGGGGAATTCTAATTTCTATGCCCTGCTTTAAGAGAGAAAGGGCAAGAGAAGGTCAGAGCAATTTTCCTGCTTCAGATAGTTTCTCAATAGCCAGGGTACATATTCAGGGGTAGCCTTTCCTGCACTCCATCATTGGCAAGCCTGTAGCTGTACCCCTGTGGCCTCCGATCCCATCAGATCTCAGAAGCTAAGCAGGGTCAGGGCTGGTTAGTACTTGGATGGGAGACTGCCTGGGAATACCAGGTGCTGTAGGCTTGGGTGGAGGACCCAGAAACCTACTTTCAAAAATCAATCAGTCATTGAAACCCCTATGAATAGCAGGGAAACCCTGACAATAGCGTTTTGCCTGTTGTAAGTATGGTCGCTATGAGCCAGACACCAACTCCATGGGCACCTAACACCACCAACAGCAATCATTGGCAGAGCAACTTTAAAAGTTGAGTTTTTGATGACTGAGATAAAATTTTGGCCTCATTCATTGTCTTTGTAATTACATATTTGTAAGACAGGTATCTTAATTTTTGACTAGGGAAATGTCCTCTTATCTCATCTCTGTTTTCTTATTTGCCTCTGCTAGGGTGACAAACCTTTGTTGTGCTCACACTGAGGTGTTTCCCAGGATGTGATGAATTTAGTGAGAAAATCTCCAGACAAAGGAAGAGTTGGTAACACTACTATAGCAGGCAGAATGACCCTTTAAAATGGAAGTTAGATCATGTCACGCTTCCATTCTGGGGGCTCCACATCTCCGCTGGTGTGGACCACAAGGCCTTACGTGATCTGTACTTCACTTACTACTACTTTTCTCTTTGCTCATTCCCATTAGCCACGCTGGCCTCTTTCTACTAAGGCAAGCGTACCATCCACACTCCTGTCTTTAGGCTTTTGTTTTCTCTACTGTCTAGACTGCTCTGTCAGCTAGCTAGATCCACCCCTTACTTCCTTCTTTCTTATTCAAATATTGTCTTCTCAGTTGCATTGCTTGCCTTCCTTGACTGCTCTATATAAATAACATCACTTCCCCACTACTCTGTACCCTTCTACCCTGCCTAACTTTTTCCATGGAGTTAATTCTAACCTAACATATATTTGTTTAAGTTTTAGGGCACCTGACTCCCTCCACTAGATTGAAAATGCCAAATGAACAAGGCCTTTGTGTGTTTTGTTTGCTGCTGTATCAACCAAAGATGGAAAAGCATCTAGCTTTTAATGATGTTGGTACAGGGTGTCAAAGAGAAAAGGGTGATTGTGACTTTGAAAAGAGGGTTTTTGAAGGAAGGCTGAGATTTTATTGAACCTCATTCTCTTAAAAGTTATTTAAGGGCCAGGCCAGATGGGTTATGCCTGTAATCCCAGTAACTTGGGAGGCGGAGGCAGGAGGATCCGAGTTCAAGGCCAGAGGTAGCTTGCATAACTTAGTGAGACTTCTGTCTCAAGATTAAAAAATAAAAAATGGGCTGGGAGTACAGCCCAGTAGTAAAGCACTTGAGAGTATGTGTGAGACCCTGGGTTCAACCTTCAAGTACCACACACACACACACACACACACACACACACACTATATATATATATATGTTATATATATGTTATATATATGTTATATATATATCAGTGTTATATATATCATATGTTATCATATCATGTCATATATATATGATATATATAAATTAATTAAGAAAGAAACTCAGACGATACAGCCAGGAAGGAAAGACAAGTAATAGGAAGAAGCCAGAGCCAAGATGCACCCTCCAAAGGTGTACCCCAATGGACCCACTTCCTCCAACTAGGCCCAATCTTCCACAGTTCCAACACCTCCCAGTAGTCTATTCAAATTTTGAATCCATCAAGGGATTAAATCTTTCATTAGCTCAGAGCCCTCATGATCTAATCCTCTCTGGAAACACCCTCATAGATGATACACCCTCACAGACACATCTAATTTCCTGGGCATCTCTCAATTTAATTTAGCTGATAATCGAGATTGTTCCTCAAAACTGATGTCTGAATCTTGACTTTATCACATGCTGAATAGACAATTTTCTTGAACTCTAGAACAACCAGGAGTGCCAAAAAATGTATGCACATTTTAAGAAATGCTATCTATGTATTGCTTTTTGAGGTTGAATTGAATTCTGGGGTAACCACTTCGAGCACTTCTGTAATCACATAAGTCAAATGTGACTTGTATTTATCTTTTGTTATAGGTGTATATTAAATATTACAAATTTAATACTTAAAATGTGTGTACATTTTTGGCACCCTCTGTATGTTTCCTTTTTACAAATAGTTGTAACAAAAGTATCTACGTTCTTGGATTATTGTGGAGATTAAATAATGTAATAAATATGAACTTCTTAGCCCAATTCCTGATACATAGTAAACATTCAATAAATGAATTTTGATTCTAGAAGTTACAATTAAATGAATCAATTATGAAAAACAAACTAGCATTGGATGTTGAATGTTGGGAAATTTGAGGGCCTTCATGCTCTGAAATGGATTGGGATGTATAGCAATTTCTGGTAGGCTGAAAGCAGACTGGATAGAATGAAATTATTAAGAACTAAGAATTACTATAAGTTAGAATTGTATCATTTTATAATACCTTGAATCTTTATACTCCTAATACACATTATGTATATTCAGTATGTTATATTTTGATAGTATTTATTGAGTCATAATGTATATTGTGCCAGTGAGTTCTCTATTTTATGGCTCAAGAAGCAATCCATCCTAATAGTAAGAAAATACAATTTAACTAGAGGGGACTGTGAAGAGTCAAAGTAATGTATTAATTAGTTATGTCCTCAGAGATGTATAAAACACACATTTTCCTTCTAGCTGTTTGTGGCTACTTGAGATAAATCTGACAAGAAATTATATAACAACAACAATAATACCTAACCTATTGTTGAGTACCTCACAGCCGGCATTATACTGGGTTGTTGTTAGGTACTGTTGAGTTGGTGTCTGACTCATACAGGTGAAACAGTATTGTTAGTGCATCTCTGGTATTTATAGGGTTTTCAATGGCTGATTGTTTTATTGGCAGTGGGTTTGTCAGGTCTGTCTCCCAAGCCTACAGCACCTGCTGTTCCCAGGTGGTCTCCCACTCAAGTACTAACCAGGCCCAACCCTTCTTAGCTTCTGAGATCTGATGGGATCAGAGGCCACAAGTGCTGTGGCTACAGGCATATTATACTGGGTAAATTATAGGAATTATTTTACTTAATCCTCAGAACATTAAGAGGAGGAAGATGTCATCATTTTTCCCTCTCCTTTTATAGTTGAGGAAACTGGGAAGCTTAGATGTGTACAAGTAAGTGACAAAGCTCAGCTAAATTTTTACTTTAAACCTTAAACAGTTAATCACCCATCTTTCATTCACTAAGTCTGTTAACCTCAAGATTACTCTGAAAATAAATTCTAACTTGGATGGATCTAGACTCTTTCTCTAGACTTATTACGTTGCATAAGTTAACCATGTTAAGGTCATAAAGTATAGGAAGTTATCCTAAAAAGATGAAAATTGTTTGGAGTGAATGCAGTAGGTCTATCTAAACAAAAATCTCTATATATAGCTTAAACCAGCCTGTGTTTGCCTGTGTCCGGTACATCAATCTGGATGGAAACTTGGTTTAAGAAGTTCAATCTAAAAACGCTGCAGGAAGCATCACTGGTCCATATGGAGACAAGTGGTGAAGGAGCGAGTTGCACCTGTTAACACCTTTTAAGGTAAAGGAGGAGGGAATCCGCCTTGAACTTAGTAGCCAATCAGGTTCAGAGGTCGCCTACTAAGGCTGCTTCCTGTCTCTTCACTTTCTTTCCCTCACAGTTTTGGTGGCCCGGTGAGTGGGCACTTAATTCTGCTCTCTGATTCTTTTGGACTGCTCTTCCATTGAGCTATATATACCCAGGGGGCAGGTCTTCATTCCAAGTCAGCGCTGGAGCGTGTGAGAGTTGCAAGATGATTAATTTCGTCCGTGGGGATGTTGTGAGGAAGGCAGTGAAATGGGCTGCCTGGCTTGTTTCCACGTGGGCCTTTGCTGTACTGGGTTTGTCAGCCTTCCCTGAGACCCGGTGACCCAGAAACAATAGATTCGCTTCAGGTACGGAGTGTAGTATTTTTGGAAAATGCTTAGGTTTATTTTTCCCAATGTTGTTTTACACCTCCCTGGTTGAAGGGAGATCTTGGGAGGATGAGTTCAGCCCTGAACGTTTTAACTCTCCAGTGAATGTTTGTAGGGCTTATGCCGTTGGTTGGTTTGTAGGTGCTTCTGCAGACAGTGTTTTGCTTCGGTCTTGTCTCAAAGCATGCCAGCTTTCTTAATGAGGGAGACTAGGCAGCAAACTGATGGCAGATGATTTCTGTGAGCTCCAGGAGGAGCTCCTAATTTTAATGTTGCCACTGTAATGTGACTGTCCTAAAGTGCTTAAGATACTAGGCACTTGCTCTACCTCTGAGCTACATTTCCAGCCCCTAAAAAGCTTAAGACGAACTGAAAAAGATCAGGAACCTCAGGTCAGTGCAACCCTATGTTCAATTTCTAGCGCCACAGTTTACTTCTCTGGTGATCTTGGGAGACTCTATGAGTCATTTTGGGCTCAACTTGTGAAGATCAAATAAAATATATAAAGGCCAGGCACCAGCTGCTGTATAATAAATATTAAGTACCTTGTAGACGTGAGCAATAAATATTTTCAATAAATATTTTGGACATATTTTTTCTCAAGAAGAGTTTTGCCTAGTGACCTTGAGTGTAATTCACCAGATTGCTAATTTTCTTTTTGGTATAATGTATGGGTTGGCTATTCTTCCAGGCAGAAAGTGTGAGACAAACAAATACTAAATTAGCTAATTGAATACAGTGATAGGCATTTGTTGTTGTTAGGTGCTGTGGAGTCTCGTCTGACTCATAGCGACCCTCATAGGGTTTTTAACGGCAGATTGTTTCGGGATTACCTTGGGAGTGGGTTGCCACATCCTTCTCCTGATAGGCATTTGTAGGGCTCCCATAATCCTTATAATTCTTAAGCTTTATAGTGAATTTTACTTTTTGTGATAGGTAATAACATTTAGGATCAAAATGTGTACAATGAAGTCTCTCATTCCTGTCTGTAAACCATCTGATTTCCCTCAATTAGTGTTTGCACTTGGTAACATATAGTATGTACGAATAAGCAAATGTGTACTTACCCTTCTCTTCTACACATACTCTACCATGTACTTTGCCTTTCCCACTTAACAGATCTATGGAAGTAAAGAGTGTTCAGATTCTTTGTAATGTTCACATAATATTCTAATGTATGTACATGTATAATTTATTTATTTAGCATCTATCGGTAAACATTTAAGTAGTTTATGATCTTGAAATTTCTCCCCAAATGATAACCTTGTATATAAGTCAGTTGGCACATATGGCATTTCAGTTGGGTTTTGGTGTATTAGTTCTTATTTACAAGGACTCTATCTAATTTTCAGCCCATCCTGTTATTTGCATTTATTTTGTGCACAATAGTGATGATTAGAAGCCAATAGCACCCTAAACAACCTGATTAGCAGTGAAGAATTTTCTACCAAAGGCAAAACCATGCTGATGGCATTTATAGGAATATACCTTTGCCCACTTTGGCTTGAATAGGGGATGATTTGTCTTGTTCTGAGCACATTTAATGTTGGAAACGAGTGACAAGAGTGATCCAGAAAAACCATGTGCTCCTTCCATTCGCAAGAGTAGAAGGGGCATGTTTTCAGTGTTTACTGAGAAGATGTGTGCTACATAGCTCCCTGAAATTATGGTGTTGAATAAACTCATGTTTTAGCATTACATTACAAAAAGCTGAAATGTTTTCTAGAATGTAAGCATGCAAAATGAAAGAAGTCTTCAGAAATGTCTCCAAAGCTGTTTAAGTCATCTAGTTTTTCAGTTAGACTGTCCTACCAGCTTGGGAAAAGTTAGA
>VMDO01007841.1:78355-88793 GCA_007922755.1 Pedetes capensis
CCCCCCCCCCTTTTTTTTTACCTTTTGAGATAGGGTCTCACTAAGTTCCACAGACTACCTCTGGTCTTGGAGGTCTTGCGATCCTCCTGCCTCTGCCTCCCAAGCCACTGGGATTACAGGCATGTGCCACTGTGCCCGGCAGTGAAAATTGTGAATTTTTTTATGCAGAATATCTGCATTCCTAGTTACTAGTTGGTTAATCTTTCACAAGTAATAGAAACAGCGTGTTAAACATTTAATTCCATGCTGGCTACTATGTAAAGTGCATTTGTTACCTTATTTAGTCTTCAAAGAAATTGAGGATGGTAGTTGTCTTCATTTTGCAGAGGAGACAACTGAGTCTTAGAGAAGTTGCATAACTTACCTAGGGTCACCGTGAATATATGAGAGTCAGGGTTCAAGTCCAGTTTTGTCTGCTTTCAAAATCTTGTTGTTGTTGTTAGGTGCTGTTGAGTAGATGGAAAACTGTATAGAATTTCCTTAAAAAATTAAAACTACCATATCATCCAATAATCTCACTTCTGGGTTTATATCCAAAGGAATTGATATCAGCATATTGGAAAGATCTCTGCATCCTCATGTTCACTGAAGCCATTATTTACAATAGCCAAGATATAAAATCAACCTAAGTTTCTACCGACAGATGAATGGAGAAAGAAAATATGGAATACTAGTCAGCTTCAAAACAGGAAATTCTGTGATTTGTGGCAACATGGATGAACCTAGAAGACATTTTGCTAAATGAAATATGCCAAGCACAGAAAGACAAATACTGTATCATCTTGTATGTGTAATCTAAAAAAGTTGAACTCAGAAGTAGAGTGTAGAATGGTGGTAGTGAGGGATGGAAGAGGACAGAGTGAGATGGGAAGATATTGGTTAAAGGGTACAAAGTTTCAGGTACAAGAGAAGAATAAGTTCTGGATATCTACAGTACAGCAGGGTGACTATAGTTAATAAGTATTTTATGTACTTGAAAATTGCTAACAAAATAGATCTTTCTTAAGTGCTCTTACCCCCCCCATAATAAGTGAGGTGATATATATATATCTATACATTTATCAAAACATTGTACACCATAAGTATATGCTTTTTTTGGTTGATTATACCTTAATAAAGCTGTAGAAAGAATAAAATGTAAAAGCAAAAATTCATTATCTTAACCATTAAGCTAAGTTACATGCCAGTTAGTCTCTAAACCTTGGTTGCATAATTATAAAACAGATAACAAATACTTGCAAAATGAGGTAACATGGAAAGTGCCTTATAAATTCTAACATAGGCAAGGTATTATGAAAGAGATAAAAACAGCAAATTTAACAGTAGTAGGAAAGGTTTATCCTGACTTAGGTTATTCATTCCTATTGTCTTGACCCAAGGTCCTTGGGCACTGTATTTTCATTTTATTTGTTTCACCAGCCATAGGACTGGGTGAAATAGTAGGATGAGCTTGGGAGGAGCTTCGTGCTTAGGCCTCACCAGTTTTATTTTTGGGCTTCCTTCCTTCCCTTCCCACTACCCCACTGCCCAGTAAGGGGGGTTGAACTCAGGCGTCGAATGTCCTAGGCAAGTGCTCTACCACTGAGCTGCATCCCCAGTCCCCTTTTTACATTTTTTTTATTTTGAGACAGGGTCTTGCTATGTTGTGAATGCTGCCTTTGGCCTCAAACTTGTGATCCCCCTTCCTTAGCCACGTTGCTGGGATTACAGGCGTGTGCTATGTTGCCTCACACCACTTTTATTTCTTCTATGCTCCTAGTGGATTCTTAGTTAAAACAGCTGACAGACAGTGGGAAGTAAAACTTGAAGTCTGTTCTGATAGCCTTATGGAGCCATCTTTAAAAGAAAAGTGCCTATTGATCATTTTAGCATTTACTTTCTATTGTTTCCCTTTTGTTTCAGGTTGAAGATGAAATCCACTCAAGAAAGAAGACCTAGGTGTATAGCACCCCATCTGCCAGCCCAGAAATGGCCCTGTGAAAGTCTCCATAACATCTGTAGAACTCTTAAAAATCATGTGGGCTTGAAATTGGACATTTCCAATAGGAAAGGTTAAAGGTTGATGGGACTAGAAAAGCAAGTACTTGAATTTTGATCAATAATGCTGCCTTAAGTTCTCCTTTTCTTTTCTTTCTTTCTTTTTTTTTTTTTGTGGTCCTCAAAATTGAACCTCGGACCTTGCATGTGCTAGGTGAGTCCTCTACCACACCTCTAGCCCTTTCTTAAATTTTATTTTGAGACAGGCTCTTGCTAAATTGTCTCAGTTGGCCTTGAACTCACTACCCTGCTGAAAAGCTGGGTGTATAGGCGCAAGGCTCTGTGCCCTGCTGTGGATATCTTTTCTACCTAAAAAGAATTGAGATTCTTTGAGTTACTGTTGTGTTCCATAGTTAGGCTCATAGTAAACAGAGTAAACTGGAATGGAAGTGGGTAAAATTGGGTGGCAATACAATCTTAAAATGGAAGCATCTGCTGATTTAATTTTATCAGTTTGTAATTTGTGTCAGGTCATGAAGCACCTGTTCACACATAAAAAATGAACATTTTGGCAATCAACAGCAGTATTTTGAAAATAACTTTTTTCTTTCTTTCTTTTTTAATTTTGTGGTACTTAGGGGGTTGAAACCAGGGCCTCACGTATACTTTGCAAGTGCTATTCCATTGGGCTGCACCTCTAGCCCACTTTTTATTTTATTTTATTTTTAATTTTGAGACAGGGTCTTGCTAAATTACAGAGGCTGCCTCTGGCTTTGAACTCTCAATCCTCCTGCTCTGCCTCATAAATTGCTGGGATTACAGGCATGTGGCCCTGCACCCAGCTCATATTTTTTATTTTGTTTTGTTTTTGGTTTTTGGTGCTGGGGATTGAAGCACTTTGAAGTACTTTGAAGCACTTACTGCTCATAATCAACAAAATGAAGCTGGGTGCCATGGCATTGATTACGGAATGTTTATAAAATCCTTAGGGAATATAAAATGGCCTTGTGGTAGAATGACACTTATTGAAGCCTGCAGAGAGCATCTCACATTGGGAAGGAAAGGCAGCACATGTTTATATCAGGATTAGTGTGATATGTGTTAAGGACCCAAAGACCAGGCCCCTTCAAATCCAGATTTTGTTTGTGAGATGAGATAAACAGAGTAGTGGGTTATTTATTTACTTTTTTTTGGTTGTTCATTTCAAACTCTCATTCTCCCATAAAAAGTACTTGGTTTAGGAGTTTTGAGGTAGATTTTGTTAAAACTGTAGAAAACCTTTGACACTGTCTTGCTTCCCGGATATGCTTTCAGTGAAACTTCCATGCTGCTGGTTGGAAAACATTTTATATAGTTAAAGTATTATTCAAATACAAGATAAAGAGGGAGTAAAATAATCTTTCGATTATCTCTCTCTGAGATACTTAAAACCACCTCGGTTTCTTTCGGACTTATTAAGCAAGTATGTCATTCTCATTACAATCTATAGTATTACAATCTATATACTATCATCTGTTGCTCTGCTTATTTCATGTAGGAAGTGCTGATGAAAAGTATGGAGTTTTGACAGAACTGGATTTACATTCCAGCTCTTATGAGTTAGGTGGCCTTAGGAAATTTATGTAAGTTCTCTGAGGCTGAATTTTCTTTGTAAATATGGGGTTGTAGAATTTGAATGAAACAAGGTCGATAGTGCTTGGTGGATAGTAGTAAATTTTAATGATAATAGACACTGCCTCCTTTCTTTCTGATGGCTTATTTCAATCACCTTTATGGCACTGATGTTCAATAGAACTTTCTGTGATGATGGAAATGTTCTCTATTTGTACTGTCCAATTTGATAACATATGGCTATGAGGAATTAAAACATGACAAGTGTGACTGGCCTGCAGCCGTAGCACTGTGCCATCCTATCCAGTCAGATCTTGGAAGCTAAGCAGGGTCAGGCCTGGTTAGTACTTGGATGGGAGACCACCTGGGAGCACCAGGTGCCATAGACTTGGGAGAAGGACCTGGCAACCCACTTCCAAAAACCAATCAGCCATTGAAAACCTTATGAATAACAGAGAAGCACTAACAATACTGTTTGCCTGTTGTTATGTAGGGTCACTATGCAATGGACACCTACTCGATGGCACCTAACAACATATGTAACTGAGAAATTTAATCTGTTTTTTTTTTTTTTTTGAGACAGGATTTTGATATGTAGCCCAGAAATGTGAGCTACTATGCTTGGCAAGTGATTCTTTTTTTTTTTCTCAAGCATTTTCTCTTTATCACTTATTTGGTGCTTACCACTTTTCTATCATCTTGGTGTTTTGATAATTTTCATGAGTCTTATCTTTCTGGTTAGATTGTACCTGAGGTTATGGAATTTTAATTTTCCGCCTTGCTTTATGAAAAGGAACATGATAAAAGTGTAATTGTGATAGTTTTAGCTAATAATTTTGAGTGATCATTACATATAATACAAAAAATTTATAGCTAGTAATTAGATGATGTATAGGGAACAATCTGAAGGTGGCTTACAGTAATGAACTTCACGTCCAGTCTGTTTCACCTGCAAATTCAGATTACACTCAAGTTCTGTAGAAGAGGAAACTAAAGCCTCTTTCTTATATTGCCATCTTGTGGCAGACTTGTGTTCCAAATGATGCCATTTAAATTTTCCTAGGTCAAGGAATGATTTTTTTTTCAGTTTATTATGACAGGATTATCAAGAGTAAAGGTTTAATATAATCAGTATTGCCTCAAATGAAATTAAAATATGCTTTGAAAAACTTTTGAATTACCTTCTCACATATGTCAATCTTTTCTTTCCAATAAGAGGCCATTGAACCCAGGGCCTCGTGCATGCTAGGCAATTTCTCCACTACTGAGCTGCACCCCCAGTCCCTTTTTTATTTTTTTAAGTTTGAGACAGCATCTTGTGCAGGCTGCCTCTAGGCTCAAACTTGACATCCTCATGCCTCTGCCTCCTGAGTTGCTGAGATTACAGGTGTGCATCTTGGCTCCTGGCATGCATACCTGTTTTCTTATTGTGAAGCCGTTGACTTTTGTAGCATTTCAGAGGTTGGGTAATCTTATTGTACAGTTGCATCCAAACTTTTTAAAAAGGTGAGTTTGTGTAGATGTCCTGCCCTAATTTGATGTTGAGCTTGAGCATTTGATGACATTCTCCAAGTGTTAACAATTTACATTATTCAGTGGAGATTCAAATAAAGAATGAACAGTTACTCTAATTTTTCTCCTGACTTGCTGTAGAGCATGTCAGTGTGAGTTGTCATGTAATCATAACCTTTGTGTTTTTGTTTATTTTATTTTCCAGATATGATGATAGATCCTGCAGTTCAACTTGATTGTTAGCTTGAAGCTGGATCCACTTGATACCAGAGGTAAATGTTATAGAAAAAAAAATCTTCATTTTCACATAGAAAGATATGGGCCTTAGTGTTACGAGTAACTGAAATTTGATAGTTGAAAATGCCCTAGCTGCAACTGTAAGAGGGTTTTCCTGGTTTAGAAACAAGGAACCATTGGTAGTTTGCCCTTGACTAGTCATTTACAGTTTGCCATGACGAAGTGCATGTTAAGTCCGTGTTTCAACTGATGACCCTGATTAAACACATGCTCTGAGCAGACTAAGCTAGGGCAAACACCTGATATTAAATTCTGCTTATTGGAATTTTTCCTGGGATTTGGTCTGTTATCCCAGGTGGTTCTTAAATCTTTGAATTATGAAATTCTTACTTTGATCAGCACTTTGCAATAATCTGTCTGAGAGAGAACTATGGCCAGGAATCCTTAGTCTAAAAATTCAAACCCTATGGAAAAAGCACTAGTAACTGGAATTATTCCATTAGCTACTTAGCTTGGCAGTTTTAAACTAAATACTATTTTATCAGTCTATACCTAAGATTAAGATTATTTGTGGACAATACAGTCCAATACCCTAGTCACTTAAAAGTTATGATACAGGCTATGCTTATTGAAATGGGAGGGTTTTCATGACACTTTAAGTTAAAGACAGATTAGGTTTTCATGACTCCTAAGTTAAGAACATTATAGAGAAATATATTTCTGCTTAAACATTTTTATATGCATATGTTTGAGAAATCATCTGAAAGGATATATATATACACACCCCAAAACTGGGGGTTATTGTCCCTAGTATTGAGTTTCATGGGTGACTTTGTTATTTTTATAAACCTATGTTTTCAAACTTTATTATGTTCATGTATATTGTGTAAAGTTATTTTAAGCAACCTATAGAGGACAGGCTTGTATTCTTTACCTGTGCCTGCATTTTCAGCAAAGGATGAGGTAGATGTCAGTGTGAAATATAAGAATTATAAATAATTCAAAGTAACATTAGCACTTGAAATAATTTTTTAGCTTTTGGCTCTTTTTGCAGAAGAGGTCAGAACCACATTTGAATCTTGCATTCTCTGATTGGACCTCTTCAGTGCTGTAAATCCTGGATATCCAACAGATGATGACTACATTTTTCTTTTCTGGTAAGGCTTATGTTGAGATTGAGAAGCTTTGACATATACACGAATGTTTGAAAATTCTGCTTTGTAACTTCATGGCTAGCTGCTGATGTGCTATAAATTTTATTTTGTGTGTATGTATGTATGTATTTTTGCAGTATTAGAGATTGACCACAGGGCTTTGCACATGCTAGGAAAGTGCTCTAACACTGATCTATACCACCAACACCTTTTTTATTTTCCGAGTCTCACTAAGTTATGCAAGCTGCCTCTGACCTTGAACTGGGGATCCTCCTGCCTGAGCCTATAGAGTTGCTGAGATTACAGGAATGTGCTGTGGCACCCCAACTTGTAAATTTTATTTTTTAAAAAGTCAACTAAAGATGTTTTGAGGTAGCATAGTATAGTAATTACACATAGATTCTGGAGTCAGACTGGGTTTAACCCTATGCTCTATTACTTAAGCAGCTAAATGCCCTTGAGAAATTTCTTTACTTTTCATTATCTTGGTTTGCTTATATCTTAAAAGATGATAAGTAGTACCTGACTCAGTGGGTAGTTACTTTGAAGATTAGATAAATGTGTGAGGTTTAGAACATTGTAAAGCATATGGTAAATGCTTAATGGATGTTAGCTATTTTATCATCAGAGTCCATGTGTACAGTTTACACTTTGTACTACCTGGAAATTTCTGACATTTTCATATTAGACTCTTGGAGATTATTGCTTCTGTGTCTTTCTGCCAATTGACTTACTCCTTATTACCTTCACTCCTGGCACCCAAAGCCTACTTTAGTTCTAAAGTTAGGCATAATATGGTGATGGGACTATAGTATGTATCCCTATATAATTATTTCAGTAACTTTTTTTAGTTGATTAATCTTGGTTTGGGCACTAACTTGTTTGTAGTCATTTTATCTAGCTAAATTAATTAATCCTTACTAGTCCCTTCTAGTTCTTATATAGATATAATGATTCCTATCATGTAAGAGTCTCTCGATGCCTTTATTTTTCATAAATGTTTCTTAGAATAATGTGGCTGGAGATAGACATTGATGGCTGTTCCTCTCACTGCCTGGAGTCTAGGCATTGGGATTTTGGTCCATCATATATAAAGCTGACTTGTCTTCACTCAGGGCACCCTCGGGACAGGTTGGCTGTCTGTTAGTGCCTTCTGATTTTTGGGGAGTCAGACAATTACATAGCAAGTGATGATTCTGGATTAAAAAAAGTACCTAAGTTAAAAAAGAAGAAGAAGAAGAAGAAGAGGAAGAGGAGGAGGAGAAGGGAGAAGAAGAAAAAGAAAGAAGAAACCTAAGTTTAAAATAAAGGGAAATGATTTTATAGAGTTTTTTTTTTTTTTTTTTTATTCTGGGAGTTACTGAAACATGATACTCATAATCATTTGTGTTTAAATTTTAAATGGTTTTCTCAGTTTTCTAAAGTAGTTCTTCACTCATTTCACTGCAGTTAAAAAAAAGTCTTTTTCTTTACAACATGAAGGTAGGTGATTCCTATAGACAAAAGCTGACTCCTCTTGAGCTGGGTATTATGGCAAAGGCCTGTGATCCCAGTGACTCAGGAGGTAGAGGTGGGAGTATACCACATTTGAGGCCAGAGGCAGTCTGTGCAGCTTAGCAAGACCCTGTCTCAAGGTAAAAAATTAAAACGGGGCTGGGGGTGCAGTGCAGTGGTAGAGCACTTGCAGAGTATAGTTTTATAGGATCAACTTAGAAAAATGCAAGAGGTGGCAAGGCAAAGGAAAAAGTAAAATATATTCTACCATTCTTAGATCCTTTGCTAGATTGTTTTATGAAAGCAGAAACCTTCCTTATCCCCAACATCTGGCCCAGAATAGATGACTCAAAAAATATTTGAAGTGAATTGAATTGAAATCTCATCTTTTTAAAAAACTATATATATATTTTTAAATCCCTGCAAATGGCAACCATTTTAATGATACTTTAGCAAGACATTTACATGGAATAACTGGGACTTAAATTTAGGCTGATATAAATATATATGTGTGTATATATATATATATATATATATATATATATATATATATATGTTTGTATATATATATATATACTCACACACATATGTATATTAACACTTAACTGTTGACATATGATTCTGTTAAGTCGGGTCTTAAAACCTGAGCAATGTAATTGCATTTGCCTTGTACATGCTAATTCTGCTCACGCGCTCATCTGTTCATTACTTTCCTAAAATTAGGCTTACTTGTCAGGTAATTGCATGTGTGATTTTGATTCTGGGTCTTGAGACTCAACATCACTAGGTATGTTAATTTTTTAGAAAAAATGACTATCTTATTTTTATGCAAGCAATTTCTGATATTGATGAAGACTGATCTTGGACTTCCAGAGTTTGCAGGAAATTTTGAATGAATTAGATAAAAACGATGAAGATGCGAGTGATGTGGATGATTGTGAGGATGATCAACAGTCTGAATTCTCACGATACAAATACCGACCAAGAAGTAGAAGAAGAAATCATAGAAGACAGGAAGTACAAGAAGGAGAAGAAGAACTATGAGAAGCAGGAGGAGGAGAAGGTAATGAAGAATCTTCAACAGTGGACGCTGAAAGTAATAAGAAAAAATGTTTTCCCAGCAAAAATTGACTCAAGTGGTTTAAAGCAGAAAGAAGAGTTTCTGCCTTCAATAAGTTAACAATAAAGTTACCAGGTGCCAAGGGTCCTGTAAGAAATTTGCAAGATACCTCACATGTTACAGACATTTGGCATTGCTTGTTTTCTGAGGAAATACAGGAAGTAATTATTATACACACAAATGAAAAATTTGAGAAAACTCATGCAAAATATAAATGACAGGATTGACCGGAACTGAAAAATTTTGACATAATCAAACTGTAAGCTTTTATAGGACTGCTTATAGACAGTGGTGTTTTAAAATTGGGAAATGAAAACTTTTCTGCAATGCTTGCTACAGATGGAATGGGTAGAGATCTTTTTTGTTCCACTTTGTTGCTGAAAACGATGTTGAATTTAGTAACATGCCTTTATTTCATTAATTCTGAAACCAGGCAAAAAAGGCATCAAAATGATCCAGCAACATCTATAACGTGGTATTCTGAAAAGCTGGTGGAAATTTTTCAGAGCAACTGCCCATTAGGAGAATATGTCACAGTTCATGAAATGCTTATAGGTTTTTGTGATCATTGTCATTTCAGAAGATTTATGCCTAATATGGGATAAAAATTCTGATTTTTAGTAGCTGCAGAATTGGCTATTGTTTCAACATTTGTTTATATTACAGAAAAGATTCTGACAGTAAAGGATTGGATCAACATCTTCTGAGGCAAGGCAGACCTACTCAATCAGTGCTTTGTTTAGTTAAACCAATTTATAATTCAAATCTCAACTTTACTGGAGACAATTGGTTTAGCTCAATTGAACTGATGAATGAGTTGCAAAAATGAAAGCTAACTTTTCTAGGGAAAAAGAGAACAAAGAAGGAAGAAATCTTTCCTGTGTTCTTCCGCCTAGTAATCTTATTTTATTAGTAATTTTTTTTGTGTACAACATAATGGGCCTCATTATGACATTTCCATACATGCATTTCATTGTACTTGCTCACATTCACCTCCCCCATTACCCTAAATTACTCCCTTGCCCCCTTCCTTCCTCCCTACCAATGGTTCCCCTTCTACTTTCATGTTTTGTTTGTGTGTATATTTACCTATCTATATCCTGATTTTGCCTTAAGTGCAAAATATGTAATATATCCTTTCCTTTCTCTCATTACCCTTTTTTCTTGCCCCCTCCCCCTTTTTATTAGCCCATAATCTTTTCCTGCATGGCCCCTTCTACTTTTGTGATCTATATGTTTTAATAATGAATATATATTGAAGTCTAACAATGATATATGAGTCTAACAACCACATAACATGTGATATTTATCTTTCTGAGTCTAGTTTATTTCA